>JAANYP010005055.1:251597-291818 GCA_020465985.1 Centrapalus pauciflorus
ATGCGAAAGTTGCAGGCATTTTGTTTTTTTATTTGTTCACTACAAGTGGATCAACTAAAATTTCTTCAGCTTAATTTTAAGAAACGGCTAACATGTTAAGTTGGTTGAGATACTATATTTATATTGAAGAACGACAATAGAATGTTAAGTTGGGTGGCTAAAGATAGAAGGCAAGAATTTTTATTTTGTTTGGTTATCAAAAGAAAATATATATTTTATTTTCAAAAACTATAAAATTGTTTGTAAAGAAAAAGAATATTGTGGACAATGTAAAAATAATTAGATAGTTTTTGTTTAAACGATATATTTATATAAAAACATCAAAGTTGACTTTATGTTTCAATTATATTATTTGACCATTTTTGACACAAATCTCTCAAACAAATAAAAATCATTAAAGTGGTGTTTTTTCTTTTATGAAATATGAACTTTTAACCGGTTGTAATCATTGTAAGAAATATATCATTTGTGTTATACAAAATAACATACGTGACATTTTTCAGTTGATTTTGAGAATGGATATCTTATGTATAGGTTTTTACATAAATGTCACATAAACATTCATGATAAACATTTCATTGGTTTTAATATATGAAGATATTATATCTAAGTTTTACACAAATTTCATGTAGAATATCTAATTGGTTACTTTTGTTTAACATAGATTTTGTGACACCCTTGCCACATTAACTACCATTTATCATTCACCCAGGATTAATCACCATCAAACGGTTATATAATGATCTGATTACCTAATTAAAGTGCGGAAGCATAAAGTACGAAAATAAAAGTAATACAGGTTCGTCTAACACCCTACGGTGCTACATAGGTTACAATTCTAAGTCTACATACTCAAAAGTATTCAATCATCCTAAATTTATTACAACATCCCATAATTTTGTTACCAAGATTAACAGTGGATAACTTCAAATCACTTCAACTGATGACTTAGCTAGACGGTCCCGCAGTGGATTTCCCTTTTCCTGTAAAAATTCAACAACTAAAAGGTAAGTGAATTGCTTAGTGAATACCATATGATTTTACACATTCTACAAATCTTTATGATGCCACCCAGAGTAACCCCGGTAACACATACCGTATACTCCACACGTACTCAAAGTACGCAAACCCGAGCCCGCAGCCCCTTCGAGCTGACACTCGGCATTAAGAAACCCACCAAACTGAGGCAAAAATACCATCGGGGATGTCATACTGTCTATCCTGACCATAGAGGTGTCAAACTCTTGGCTCATATAGCACAGTAACATCAGAGTACAGATGCGACCACGCAGGTCCATCAACAGAATGCACAACAAAAGAAAGGACATGCAACAAGTATGAATGTGCATCAATATATATACGCAAGTTAGTAGAGTGCCAAACGAAAATGAAACAACATGCCTCAGTAGGCATAGCAAACATAAAGCAAATGCAGACATGCTAAAATCAAAGGTACTCACAGTGGGTGCGTTATCATCTTTAACCAAATTTTATTCTCGGGCTTTCAACCGGATCCGCAAAGTACCCCACTGTGGGTTAGACAACACCACAAGGGACCTGATAAATCAGTTGCAACAATATTCCAAGTCAAAAACCGTTTAAATCCATAAAACCAAGTTTTATAAGTTTTGCAATATTTTTCCCCCATTTCGGGTCCATGTCTAAATTCAAACCACAACTAACTTTGAACCCATCTCAAGTTCACACCTTATCCATGGAATATCTTTTGTTATTTATGTGTTGTTTACGTGTTTCATTCAATATATTCGAGTTTAGAGAGTGGGTTTTCATTTTTAGGCATTAAATTCGAATCTGGGGGCTAAATTCGAATCCTCATTCGAATTTGAGGCCAAACTCGAATCTTTGGGGTTAAATTCGAACCACCCCTTCGAATTTGAGGCTAAATTCGAAGGCCATGTGCTAAAGTCGAAATACATACTCGAATTCAACACCAAAATCGAGTTTGTTCTTGCATTTCGACCTTGTTCTTGGCATTCTCGAGTTTGTTCATATATACAACTTAAATCCTTCATTTCAAAGCCTAAAAACCATGAATATGTCATGTATTATGCCTATGTTCAATCCTATTACACATATACTATCATATTCTTGCAAGATTTCAAGCATAACTAACTCCATTCACGCAATAATTGATAAACTCGAATTCATGCTTTCAAAAACCGAAATAATAAACTTAAAAGGGTCGATTCTTACCTCAATTCGTACGGAATCAAGAATCCAACCGTAGATTGTTGTAGTACTCCTCGAGATCTTTCCGATGACGTATAAATCTCGATAATCGGCCGGTCGGTTTCTGAGATAATCTAGAGAGAAGTAGAGAGCGTTTTCTAGAGAGAGGGAGTGAAAATGAAAATGACTAGCTTTTTAGCCTTTTTATTCAACTTTCATCATTTTTGCACATTACACCCCTCAACTTAATCGGTTCCATAAAATACTGATTTATTCTTAGTTTTATCATTATCAACTTTTATAATCTTAATACTCCATAATAATAATTCAGAGTTTAAATTTTCTTAAAATAACAACAAACTTTCTAAATATCTCAAATACATAATAATTGCTCATAATTCAACTTAATTATAAATTATCCGCCTAAATAGATCCAAATTACAGTAATTGAATTCGAGGATGTTACAACATGGGCTCCACCATGCTCTAACTTCGTCCTCGAAGTTATTTGACTTCAAACAGCTGTGGATATTTCCTTAAAATATCAACTTTCGTCTCCCGTGTATGTCTGGCTCCCTTATGATGTTTCCAACGTACCAGCACCATTTTAATCTCTTTGTTTCTTATTCTTCATTACTACAATATTCATAATATATTCCGACTTTTCAACATATACTAACCCTTCTTGATTTCTAATTTAGTATAATCAGCCTAATCTTCCTTACCAGTTGTGAAGATTTCATAAAGATTTCTACATGAAATACCAAGTGTTATTTTGATATTTCCTTAGGTAATTCCAATTATCACAACTAATTCCAACTTTTCCATTACTCTAAATGTGCCAACATATTTTAGTGTCAACTCGTCTCATTTTTACAAAACAAGTTTCAACCCTTATCGGTGATGTTTTCAACTATACTTAATTGTTTGTATTATAACTGATCGGTTTATGGCTACTATCATAGTAGCACATTTGTGATAACACGGTCATAACAATCAGAGTTCCTTCAATTTTCTTTCCAACATGTAGGGCTTCTACATTTTCTCCCATTCAAAACTTTAAACATGGTTTTCTTTACTTTATCATGATGACTAAAGTTATACGAATCTCTATCTAATCAATTAATCTTTTCAATTTATACTTGAATCCAAAATACATTATCTCGTCACATATTTCAATGTGAAATAGTCCATTCATTCTGATCTTCTATCGGTTGCTGGTAAGTTTTACTCGTATTCATGTTTGTGCCGCATCTTACTTATATTTCGTTATATGCATACCGATACGAACCGCAAGTTTTTGGGAAAAACTCCAGGGATCAAATCAACATATAAACCTACTTCTTCGATCTCTAAAGTACAATCATGATACACATGATCTATTTTAACTAATGTGTTATTAAGAAATTTCAACATCAATCACAACCGTCAACTTAGACCAAAAGACTAACATTGATTGCACAAATGCAGTAGTTACAATTTAATTAACCGGCACCAGAATTTAAACCAAACTCGTGACCACCTCCGAATCTCCCTTAGATTCTGAATCGTAGTATTAGACCTTTCTTTACGGTATAAGCAAATTTCATTACTGTCCAAAGTCTCTTTAACTTTCTTATTGATCAATTACCATATCAATAAGTATACTATCCTCAAGTAGCATTATATTTCCTTTTTAATTGATTACAACTCACGTACATATCTTACTTATATCTCACATTGTATATTCCAAATCTCATACAGTATGAACACCATTATCATACCCTCGTACGTTTTCTCTCAAAATTTCTAGACTTAGTTTCCTCATATAATGTTCGTATATATATCGATATTGAAACCATTTCCTTGATTCCAATTACATAAAAATTCTCACGATATTTAAAACATCTTTTCCAATTCAAAGCTTCAAAATCCATTTTGGTTTTTCATCTAATGCCTATTCAGATACTAGAGTATTCTTTTTCACAATCATCATCTTACCTATATTAGTAACAACTTTTCCTAATACTTAAGTTCATGTTATCTTCAGAATCATAAAACTTTGATGAAGTTACATATAGAATCTTAAAGTACTCTTC
Organism: Centrapalus pauciflorus; assembly: GCA_020465985.1. Taxonomy (NCBI): domain Eukaryota; kingdom Viridiplantae; phylum Streptophyta; class Magnoliopsida; order Asterales; family Asteraceae; genus Centrapalus; species Centrapalus pauciflorus. Next base: position 255,866 of record JAANYP010005055.1, read on the forward strand.
TAAAATGACCCATTTTTCCACAATTATAACAAACATCAGTCCTTCTTGACATTTGTCATTCTTATTTATAACGTCGACATCTTCTACATCTATCACGTTACATTCACTGAATTCTATCGGAGTAAGATCCAAATTTGAAGACTACATGTAACAACCTAATTTTGATCTAGTCGTAAATTCAGTAATATTTTGAACCGATAATGTAATAAAGTTACATTATTTGAATTATAATTTAATTAAGTGATGAAATATTTATTAAATTATATAAATATTTATATTTATGAATTAATAAACTATTAAGGAATTAAATAAAAGAGATATAATATGCAACAATGAAAGTGAGTTAGCTAGCAAATATAACTAGACGACGTATATAAACGAAAATTAGATTCAAAAACTCAGATTTGCACTCTCTCTCTCTCTAACTCTCTCTCTCTAAACTCTCTCTCTAGCTTTCTCTCTCTAACTTCTCTCTAGAAATTCTCATAAACCGACCGTCCGATTATCAAGATATATATACCGTTAAGAAGATCTCGGCGAATACTACACGAATATATCAATTCCTGCGTGAATTCAGACGAATTGAGGTAAGATTTTTTTTGTATTTTTACGTTTTATATATATACGGTATTCTCGAATCTATTAAATTTTATGAAATTTGAAGCTATTTTATCAGATTTAACTAGAATAAGTATAAGATAATCGAACATAGGTTTAATATTGATTATATATGTGATTTATGCCTTAGAAATTCATGGTTTAGAGTTGCAAATATGATCAGATTCGAGAATAACATAGAACAGATTCGAAAATGGAATTAGATTTGAAATGTACTCGAATCTAACCATTAGATTCGAGAATGCCTAGATTCGAAGGCCATGTATAGATTCGAACTCATTCACCTTCGAGTCTAGGAGAATAGATTCGAGACACACACTCATACAATTCAAGTTTAGATGATTAGATTCGAATGGTGTAAGCCAATGGATTCGAAATATATGCATGAGCTGGTGTGGTTCGAATCTAAGCAAACAGATTCGAAGCATGCATGTGTTGGAAGGGTTCGAATCTAAATTCGAATCTAAATTCGAATCTATTTCCTTATAATTTAAAATCTGATTTTATTCCAAGCATAAGATAATATATGAACGAACAAGTTATCAGAATCAGATAAAATAAAGATTTAAAGATAAAAGAATGATATTAATATGATTTGATATGATAAATCTGGACAGGTTCAGTGAAATTCTGAACATTTAAACAAAGATTTTAAAAGATTTAAAGCGGGTCAGAGACTTGATTTGACAGAACAGAAAGACAAAACCCTGAGATAACTCAGGTGGCAGATTCATATATCTGTTTGACCAAGACCCAAACTGTGAGTTATAGATATTCAAATTGAACATGCAAAGATCCGTTTGAGATATATTGATGCTGTTACATTATTTGACATTCATTTATCAGCTGGATTGAGACCTGTGCACACCATGGATGGGTGTTGCTCAGTGAATCATGATAGCTATTTGCTTATCATTTCATATTGCATTTATTAGCGCTTCAGACTTTGCTTTATGATTCGTTGCTATCATGACTTCTAAGACTTATGCTTACTTCATTGATCAGACTTGATAAGATTTATTCAGCTTGACTAGCCCTTATGGTCTATTGTTCTAGACCTGGCTATTTCACCAGTTCTCACGAACTTGGTAATGACCTCCGATGTTCGGCCATGTTGACCTACTGGTAGCTAGCCCAGTATGTGGCTGATCCCCACGATATAAGCGTGAGTGTGGTTTGAACATCATCCGATCTTAAGATACTATATCTCAATCATGATGAGGGCTGTAGCGGCAGCCAAGACATATCACGCTTAGAATTATGACTCCGCTTGACACGCATGTTAATATTGAAAATCTATAAACTCACTAAGCTTTGCTTACAGATGTTGCTTTAATATTTTACAGGAAAAAGCAAAGGAAAGTCACCTGCCGGACCTAGCTCTTAGGTCTTACACAATCAAGACTGAAGTATCATAGACCTCTACTCAGCGAACTCATTTTGGTACTAATTGGATGATGATGTTATGGTGATCTGGGTAGATTTATTTTGATAATATGATGACATGAATTAGATTAGACTTGTGCCCTTTATAAGTTTAATTTAAAAACTTAATCTGTATTAAACTTAAATCCTAATAGCTTGTACTGTAATTTAATTTTCCGCATTATAATTACTCTATCTTAGTTTGATTGATATCGTATTGCATGATGTGGGACCTAGACTGGTGAGAACTGCCCCGTAAGGGGTGGTCTTCACAGGATGGTATCAGAGCACTAGTTTGAGTGAATCAAGTATTACGTAAGTATACTTGATCTCAAACTGAAGCAATACATATGTATCAATCATTTAGGTGGTTTGAACTGAGATAGGATGTACAGACTATTAGGATGGGAAAAAGGGTACATAGATCTAAGTCTATAAACTGATAGTTAAATGATTTTAATTTTCAGTAAAAGATGTCAGGATCAGGATCAGGTGACATACCAAGCAACATGACCCCACAACAAATGTTTGAGATGATGCAACAATTACTAGCACAACACTCAGAACAACAGAATAAGATTACGCAAGAACAGTTTCAGGCCAGAGATGAGGCCGAAGCTAAAAGACGTAATGATAAGAAAAATAAGCGAAAAGATAAGCAAGTCCAGAATGAAGAATCTGATTCTGATAATTCAAATCCAGAAACCCAAATAGCTCAGCCAAAAGGCTGCAAATTCAAAGATTTCAAAGCGAGCGGTGCCCTGAACTTCGAGGGTACTGTGGATCCGATTCAGGCGATGGATTGGATCAGTCATACGGAAGAAATTTTTAGAATCTCTGACTGTTTAGATTCTAAGAAAGTGAGCTACGCGTCTGCGTTGTTTGTTGGAGCTGCTCGTGCATGGTGGAAGACACAGCGAAGCATATACGGGGAGGAAGTCATTCAGACGCTAGAATGGGAACAATTTCTTGAAATGTTCAATGCAAAGTACTGCCCGATTGACCAACAAGATAAAATGGAAGTACAACTGATGCAGCTGACTCAGGGAACAAAGACAGTCGACGAATACGAGCACGAGTTTTCGCGATTATGCAGTTATTCTTCATACCAGGTTGCTACTGAAGAAATGAAAATGAATAGGTTCCGAGTAGGACTCAATCCTAGATACAGACATCCGATGAGCGCGATTAAATACAAGAGTTATCTAGAAATGGTAGAAGCAGCTAGACAGATTGAACGAGGGTACTTAGAGTACGGCGATCAGCTCTACACTCCGTCTACTAATCCGATGAACCCGTCTCCTCCAAAGAAACAGCGATTTGGCAGATTCTTTAGGCCAAATAAGTCTCAGTCACAATCTCAGCAATCACATCAGCACAGTTCACAATCGAAAGCGCAAGCTTACTCACTAACAAACGAGCCTCGATTCTGCAAGAGATGCAGAAAGTCTCACATGGGACTATGTAACCCAGAAGACGTTACTTGCTTCGCGTGCAACATGATCGGACATAGTAGTGAGGAATGTCCACAGCAGGGACGTGGATGTGCGAAGTGCGGTAAGAGAGGGCACTTCATGTATCAGTGTCGTAGCGGACCACGTTATCAATCTCAGTCATCAGCTGGAGGGTCTACAGTTAAAAGTTCTGCTGCAACACCAACTGCAAGGACACGTGCGTTCCAAATAACGGCTGAAGAGGCGAGAGAAATACCTGACGTAGTCACCGGTACGTTTCTATTAAATACCATACCTGCTCGCGTGCTATTTGATTCTGGCGCAAGTCGTTCTTTCATATCGACTTCTTTTGCATCGAGACTATCTAAGTTCCCATCAAAGCTTCCAGTTATATTAGACATTGAGACAGCCAGTAACAATTTCGTTATGGCTGATTCCGTTTACCGAAACTGCACTCTACTTGTAAATAACATCGTATTCAACCTCGACCTCATCCCGATACCGTTAAAAGAGTTCGATGTCATCATCGGCATGGACTGGCTAATGAACAATGAGGCTACTATTATCTGCAACCGGCGAATCATTAGAATCAAGTCTTCAGACGGCCGAGTATTGGAGATCAAGGGCGAAAAGCGTAAAGGTGCGCATTGCTTTATATCCGTAGAAAAGGCTCACAAATACTTGTCTAAAGGTCACGACTCTTACCTTTGCTATGTTTTATCTGAATCTAACTCCGAAGCTCAAAAGAAACCTTTATCCGACATTCCTATCGTCTGTGAGTTCCCAGACGTATTCCCTGACGACATTTCCGGAGTGCCACCGGAACGACAAGTCGAGTTCAGTATTGACTTGGTTCCTGGTGCGGCTCCTATCGCCAAAGCTCCATACAGACTTGCACCTGCAGAAATGCAGGAAATGTCAAAGCAATTGCAAGAGCTGTTAGAGAAGGGGTTTATCCGACCGAGTTCTTCTCCGTGGGGTGCACCAGTACTATTTGTTAAAAAGAAAGACGGAACTTTCCGTATGTGCATCGATTACCGCGAGTTGAACAAGGTTACAATAAAGAATAAGTATCCTCTGCCCAGAATCGATGATCTGTTTGATCAGTTACAAGGAGCCAGTTACTTTTCAAAAATAGATCTCCGATCTGGGTATCATCAGTTAAAAGTCAGGGAAGACGATGTTCCAAAGACAGCTTTCCGTACGAGATACGGTCATTACGAATTTCTCGTGATGCCGTTCGGCTTGACAAATGCACCAGCGGCATTCATGGATCTCATGAATCGCGTGTGCAGACCAATGTTGGATAAATCAGTTATCGTATTCATAGACGATATTTTGATTTACTCCAAAACGGAGGCTGATCATTCTATTCATCTACGACAATTGCTAGAGTTATTAAGAAAAGAAAGACTCTATGCAAAGTTTTCTAAGTGCGAATTCTGGCTCAGACAGGTATAATTTCTATTATATAAGTCTTGAGCTGTTTTCCTAACTATTCTTTGATTCACCTCAGAATTTGAAATTCTATCTTGATTCTTATAGATCCAGTTCCTTGGCCATGTTGTTTCTGGCGAAGGAATTTCCGTTGATCCTTCGAAAGTCGAGGCCGTTCAGAAATGGCAAACGCCTCGCAATGCCTCTGAAATAAGAAGTTTCCTCGGATTGGCTGGTTACTACCGGCGATTCATAAAGGACTTCTCAAAGATTGTTGTATCGCTTACAATGCTAACACGAAAGAATACTCCTTTCGTTTGGTCTGATAAACAGCAAGAGGCATTTGACATTCTGAAGCAAAAGCTTATTCAAGCGCCGATTCTAGCCTTGCCAGAAGGTAATGACGATTTCGTTGTTTACAGCGACGCTTCTGGTACTGGCTTAGGATGTGTTCTTATGCAAAGGGGAAAAGTAATTGCCTACGCTTCAAGGCAATTGAAAGACTACGAGAAAAGTGCACCAACTCATGATCTTGAGTTGGCTGCCGTTACCTTTGCTTTGAAAATATGGCGTCACTATCTATATGGGACTCGGTGTCAGCTCTACACCGATCACAAGAGTCTCAAACATCTTTTCACTCAAAAAGATCTGAACATGAAACAGCGTCGATCCTTGGAGCTTATCAAGGATTATGATTGCGAGATCTTATATCATCCCGGCAAAGCAAATGTTGTCGCGGATGCATTGAGTAGAAAAGTGTATCCAGAAAAGTGCTGCTATGCCTTAACTCCAGTTATATTCTCTTCTGATCTTATTGAAGATATTCGAGCTGCTCAAACTGAAGCGCTGAAAGAAGAGAACATAGATTCTGAAAATCTAAAAGGGCAATTACAATTTCTAACTCTGAACCAATTGGGACTTCACTGTCTCAAGGGAAACCGAATCTGGGTTCCTAAATATGGTTCTATTCGTAGCACTCTTCTGTCCGAAGCTCATCAGTCCAAGTTATCTATTCATCCTGGCAGCTCAAAGATGTATTTTGATCTAAAAGCTGACTACTGGTGGCCAGGAATGAAGAAGGACATCGGAAAATGTGTTGAAAGCTGTAAAGTATGTCAGATGGTTAAGGCAGAACACCAGAAACCCTTCGGGGATATGCAACCACTGCCAGTTCCTGAATGGAAGTGGGAGCATATAACAATGGACTTCATTACGAAGCTGCCAAAGACCAAAAGACAGCACGACTCCATCTGGGTAGTCGTTGACCGATTAACGAAATCAGCACATTTCATTCCGATGAAAGAAACATATTCTCTCGATAGATTGGCGCAGCTGTATATCTCTGAAATTATTTCTCGTCACGGTGTGCCAAAGTCTATCGTTTCTGATCGTGATAGTCGCTTCACATCCAGATTCTGGCAAGCATTACAAGAAGGGATGGGTACTCGGATTTCTATGAGTACTGCTTATCATCCAAATGCAGATGGTCAGAGTGAGCGTACTATCCTAACTCTTGAAGATATGCTTCGTGCCTGCGTTCTTGATCTAGGTGGTAACTGGGATGACCACTTGCCGTTGGTCGAATTCTCATATAACAACAGTTATCATTCAACAATCAAGATGGCTCCTTTTGAAGCTCTATACGGAAGAAAGTGCAGAACTCCTACCTGTTGGCGTGAAACAGGCGAATCGCCAATAGCAGGACCTGCCCTTCTACAGTTGACTCACGAAAAGATTCAACTCGTTAGAAGGAATATTCTAGAAGCTCAAAGCAGGCAGAAATCATATTATGACAATCGGCATAGATCAATCAGTTTTGCAGTTAACGATTGGGTGATGCTGAAAGTATCCCCAATGAAGAATGTGGTGCGGTTCATTAAAAGAAACAAGCTAGCTCCGAGATTTATTGGTCCGTTCAAGATTGTGGAAAAGATTGGAAATCAATCTTATCGTCTTGAACTACCGGCTGACTTAGCTGGAATACATCCTGTATTTCATGTTAGTCATCTGAGAAAGAGTTTAGCTTATGAAAGGGAAGTTCAGATACCACATGTTAACTTGCAGATTGATGAGAAGCTTCGCGTGGTTGAAGAGCCAGAACGTATTCTGGACTCGAAGACCAAAAAGCTTCGGAATAAAGAGATACAGATGGTGCTCGTCCAGTGGAAACACCACAAAGGTTCGCATCAGTCTTGGGAATCGAGAGATGTTATGAAAGCTACATATCCCGGTCTGTTCGAATCTAGCTAACTTCGGGGACGAAGTTTGTGCGTGGTGGAGCCCATTCTGTAACAACCTAATTTTGATCTAGTCGTAAATTCAGTAATATTTTGAACCGATAATGTAATAAAGTTACATTATTTGAATTATAATTTAATTAAGTGATGAAATATTTATTAAATTATATAAATATTTATATTTATGAATTAATAAACTATTAAGGAATTAAATAAAAGAGATATAATATGCAACAATGAAAGTGAGTTAGCTAGCAAATATAACTAGACGACGTATATAAACGAAAATTAGATTCAAAAACTCAGATTTGCACTCTCTCTCTCTCTAACTCTCTCTCTCTAAACTCTCTCTCTAGCTTTCTCTCTCTAACTTCTCTCTAGAAATTCTCATAAACCGACCGTCCGATTATCAAGATATATATACCGTTAAGAAGATCTCGGCGAATACTACACGAATATATCAATTCCTGCGTGAATTCAGACGAATTGAGGTAAGATTTTTTTTGTATTTTTACGTTTTATATATATACGGTATTCTCGAATCTATTAAATTTTATGAAATTTGAAGCTATTTTATCAGATTTAACTAGAATAAGTATAAGATAATCGAACATAGGTTTAATATTGATTATATATGTGATTTATGCCTTAGAAATTCATGGTTTAGAGTTGCAAATATGATCAGATTCGAGAATAACATAGAACAGATTCGAAAATGGAATTAGATTTGAAATGTACTCGAATCTAACCATTAGATTCGAGAATGCCTAGATTCGAAGGCCATGTATAGATTCGAACTCATTCACCTTCGAGTCTAGGAGAATAGATTCGAGACACACACTCATACAATTCAAGTTTAGATGATTAGATTCGAATGGTGTAAGCCAATGGATTCGAAATATATGCATGAGCTGGTGTGGTTCGAATCTAAGCAAACAGATTCGAAGCATGCATGTGTTGGAAGGGTTCGAATCTAAATTCGAATCTAAATTCGAATCTATTTCCTTATAATTTAAAATCTGATTTTATTCCAAGCATAAGATAATATATGAACGAACAAGTTATCAGAATCAGATAAAATAAAGATTTAAAGATAAAAGAATGATATTAATATGATTTGATATGATAAATCTGGACAGGTTCAGTGAAATTCTGAACATTTAAACAAAGATTTTAAAAGATTTAAAGCGGGTCAGAGACTTGATTTGACAGAACAGAAAGACAAAACCCTGAGATAACTCAGGTGGCAGATTCATATATCTGTTTGACCAAGACCCAAACTGTGAGTTATAGATATTCAAATTGAACATGCAAAGATCCGTTTGAGATATATTGATGCTGTTACATTATTTGACATTCATTTATCAGCTGGATTGAGACCTGTGCACACCATGGATGGGTGTTGCTCAGTGAATCATGATAGCTATTTGCTTATCATTTCATATTGCATTTATTAGCGCTTCAGACTTTGCTTTATGATTCGTTGCTATCATGACTTCTAAGACTTATGCTTACTACATTGATCAGATTTGATAAGATTTATTCAGCTTGACTAGCCCTTATGGTCTATTGTTCTAGACCCGGCTATTCCACCAGTTCTCACGAACTTGGTAATGACCTCCGATGTTCGGCCATGTTGACCTACTGGTAGCTAGCCCAGTATGTGGCTGATCCCCACGATATAAGCGTGAGTGTGGTTTGAACATCATCCGATCTTAAGATACTATATCTCAATCATGATGAGGGCTGTAGCGGCAGCCAAGACATATCACGCTTAGAATTATGACTCCGCTTGACACGCATGTTAATATTGAAAATCTATAAACTCACTAAGCTTTGCTTACAGATGTTGCTTTAATATTTTACAGGAAAAAGCAAAGGAAAGTCACCTGCCGGACCTAGCTCTTAGGTCTTACACAATCAAGACTGAAGTATCATAGACCTCTACTCAGCGAACTCATTTTGGTACTAATTGGATGATGATGTTATGGTGATCTGGGTAGATTTATTTTGATAATATGATGACATGAATTAGATTAGACTTGTGCCCTTTATAAGTTTAATTTAAAAACTTAATCTGTATTAAACTTAAATCCTAATAGCTTGTACTGTAATTTAATTTTCCGCATTATAATTACTCTATCTTAGTTTGATTGATATCGTATTGCATGATGTGGGACCTAGACTGGTGAGAACTGCCCCGTAAGGGGTGGTCTTCACACTACATCTTCAAATTCTAAGGTGCAGCTACGATATATGTAATCTAATTCGGCTAAAGTGTTGCTAGTAGCTTCTATGTCAAATATAGCAAGTAACTTAAACAGTGTCATGACTAGTCGTTGTTCAAAACAGTAGACACAAAAGGCCTATTGACATCAGAATTAAACATCACTATTGCAAGCAAAGATTTAACCTATAAACGTACCCGTATCCACCTCCGGGTTTTCCCTAGCTTCCTCCGCGGTAATCTGAAATGCACTAGTCTGTCCCCTTTGTGGCTGGTTCCGGTGGTTGACTGAATCACCACTTGATCCTCCAAATGGTCGAGTCGACGATGGAGCAGCAGCTATTGGAGCATTCTTTCGACAATCCCTGCTATAGTGCCCCCACACACCACATTTATGGCAGGCATCCGATCTTCGTGGGCATTCATTTTGGTAGTGGCCCAATTCTCCACAGCAAAAACATGCACGCCCCTTAGTACATTTGCCAAAATGTTCCTAATGACATTTATTGCAGTATTGCGGCTCGGTGTTGATGGAGTATGCATGAGCATGACCAGGAGAACTAGACTGCCGACGATAAGACTGTTGTGGCGAGTACTGTGATGATCGTGCAGAACCAGAGTAGCCTCCTTCACATTGACGTTTCGGCGGTGAAGGTTGAGTTGGGTTAGTTGAAGCAGTAGCAGCAGACCCCATCACATATCCTGACATAATCAGGATCTGTTCTACATTTCTGGCAGCTTCCAGCAGACTAGCAAACGTGGGGTAACGTACGTTGCTCATCACCCTTCGGATTTCCAAATCAAGACCAACCTTAAATCGGGTAACTTTTTTTTCTTCTGTATCAACCTGATGAGGCGCAAATAAACTTAGCCTCGTGAACTCTACCGCATATTGGGACACAGACTTAGTCCCCTGAACTAGTGTCATGAACTTAGCTTCTAGTCTTCGGCATTCATCGACCGGGCAGTATTGCTGAGTGAAAATTTCAGTAAACTCCGCCCATGTCATTCTAGAAACCTTCTCCATTGTTAAGGCATTCACCATTGAATTCCACCACATTACTGCGTCTTTGGTGAACATAGCAGTAGCGAACCGGACCATGTCCTTCTCAGCACAATCACTGATTCGGAATGTCCGTTCTGTGGCTGTTATCCATTCCAGAGCAGCAACAGCATCACCCAGTCCATTAAACTCGACTGCTCCATTTCCCTTAAAATCCTTAAACCGACAACTTCTGGGCTTATTAGATGACCCAGTATTGTCATCTTGTTCGTCATTGCTTCTCTCTCTTTCCTTATTCTTCCTCTTATCTTCTCTTAATTTAGCTTCGGCCTCATCTCGAGCCCGAAACTGATCTTGAATCATTCGATTCTGCTCAGCCATCATGGCTAGCATCATTTCTCTGGTTTCTTTAGGTGTCATTCCTCCTCCAGACATGTTCTGAAATACAAAAGATATAACTTGTTTAGTAAAATGTTATCTATTTAAAGACTCCACCTAATTGTCATGTATGATAGTCAATCTCTTATGAATACTAGATCATAGCCTATCTTAGTTCAGATCATTTCTTAACTTCACTACATATCATCACTTAATGTTTGAGATCAAGACCTCACGGACACTTGAATTTCAAACTACTGCTCTGATACCATAAGCTGTGACACCCTTGCCACATTAACCACCATTTATCATTCACCCAGGATTAATCACCATCAAACGGTTATATAATGATCTGATTACCTAATTAAAGTGCGGAAGCATAAAGTACGAAAATAAAAGTAATACAGGTTCGTCTAACACCCTACGGTGCTACATAGGTTACAATTCTAAGTCTACATACTCAAAAGTATTCAATCATCCCAAATTTATTACAACAACATCCCATAATTTTGTTACCAAGATTAACAGTGGATAACTTCAAATCACTTCAACTGATGACTTAGCTAGACGGTCCCGCAGCGGATTTCCCTTTTCCTGTAAAAATTCAACAACTAAAAGGTAAGCGAATTGCTTAGTGAATACCATATGATTTTACACATTCTACAAATCTTTATGATGCCACCCAGAGTAACCCCGGTAACACATATCGTATACTCCACACGTACTCAAAGTACGCAAACCCAAGCCAGCAGCCCCTTCGAGCTGACACTCGGCATTAAGAAACCCACCAAACTGAGGCAAACATACCATCGGGGATGTCATACTGTCTATCCTGACCATAGAGGTGTCAAACTCTTGGCTCATATAGCACAGTAACATTAGAGTACAGATACGACCACGCAGGTCCATCAACCGAATGCACAACAAAAGAAAGGACATGCAACAAGTATGAATGTGCATCAATATATATACGCAAGTTAGTAGAGTGCCAAACGAAAATGAAACAACATGCCTCAGTAGGCATAGCAAACATAAAGCAAATGCAGACGTGCTAAAATCAAAGGTACTCACAGTGGGTGCGTTATCAACTTTAACCAAATTTTATTTCTCCTCGAGCTTTCAACCAGATCCATAAAGTACCCCACTGTGGGTTAGACAACACCACAAGGGACCTGATAAATCAGTTGCGACAATATTCCAAGTCAAAAACCGTTTAAATCCATAAAACCAAGTTTTATAAGTTTTGCAATATTTTTCCCCCGTTTCGGGTCCATGTCTAAATTCAAACCACAACTAAGTTTGAACCCATCTCAAGTTCACATCTTATCCATGGAATATCTTTTGTTATTTATGTGTTGTTTACGTGTTTCATTCAATATATTCGAGTTTAGAGAGTGGGTTTTCATTTTTAGGCATTAAATTCGAATCTGGGGGCTGAATTCGAATCCTCATTCGAATTTGAGGCCAAACTCGAATCTTTGGGGTTAAATACGAACCACCCCTTCGAATTTGAGGCTAAATTCGAAGGCCATGTGCTAAACTCGAAATACATACTCGAATTCAACACCAAAATCGAGTTTGTTCTTGCATTTCGACCTTGTTCTTGGCATTCTCGAGTTTGCTCATATATACAACTTAAATCCTTCATTTCAAAGCCTAAAAACCATGAATATGTCTTGTATTATGCCTATGTTCGATCCTATTACACATATACTATCATATTCTTGCAAGATTTCAAGCATAACTAACTCCATTCACGCAATAATTGATAAACTCGAATTCATGCTTTCAAAAACCGAAATAATAAACTTAAAAGGGTCGATTCTTACCTCAATTCGCACGGAATCAAGAATCCAACAGTAGATTGTTGTAGTACTCCTCGAGATCTTTCCCATGACATATAAATCTCGATAATCGGCCGGTCGGTTTCTGAGATAATCTAGAGAGAAGTAGAGAGCGTTTTTTAGAGAGAGAAAGTAGGTTTAGTGAATTGCTTTTCGGGTTAGTGAAAGTGTGAAACTAAGAAAATAAGTCAATCGGACCAAGTTTACGTCTTAAAATATTATACAAATGATACAGATGTGTGATTCAAATGGTTGTAATTGTAACATCCTACTTTTGGACCCGGTACACGAATTTATTTTTGTGGATATTTATTTTAGTAATATTATATCGATCCAGTTATATCCCGATTAGTGGATTGATACGTGTCGGGATTGTGAATACGTGTCACTGGGTTATAATTTTAGCGGATTAGTTATATATTTTGGATTACGAGATTAAATGGGTATTAATATTGAAAATGTGATATCGGGTTCGGGTTATCGGGTCCGGGGTTTCTAAAATTAGAAACCGTATATATAAGGGCTCATTTTGAACCTTACTTCCTTCTTGCAAACTTCAAACCGTGTGTGCATGAGCCTTCAACAGCAAGAAAAAGCTCCATAATTTGAATCTAATTGCTGGAATTTGATCTTCATCTCCATAATTGCGTTTTTGAGCTCAAGGAGGTAAGCAATATTGATTTGGTTGCTGAATTTCAAGATAGGTGTTGTTGGGTTTGTGTGAAATAGTTATAATTCTGTAAAGGTTGTTATGTATCGATTATATTCGTTTGGGATGGCTGGAAATCGGAGTTTAGGAGTTTAAAACTCCCGGCCTGACCTGGAACGAAGAACACAGGCGCAAGGAGCGCGGTCGCGATCGGGCAATCGTGGTCGCGACGTGATGGGGCAGTGCACGGTCTTGATGGACCCGAGTGTGGGGAATGATCGCTGGGTTTGGGTCGGTTTCTGTTGGGGCTTTGGGTCGGGTTTTGGGAGTCTGTTTAGGATTGTTGGTTGGGTCCGGGTCGGTTATAGAGTCGTGTCTGGGTCTTTTTGTATATTAGTTGGGTCTGAGTTAACAGCCTGGGATCCGTGTGATTACAGGGACGAGCAGACAGCGGACTGAGTTAATCAGGGAGTTCAGAGTTCTGTGAATCAGTCAGGGCAATCAAGTGAGTACTCGAGTTCTTTTCCAAACGCGCGCCTCTTTTTGGGAATTTAGCTGTGTAGCTATTGTTATATGTGTTGTGTATGAGACAGAGACGTGAACCTCAGGCATGATTCTATCTTGATATATGTTTGTGTATACATCATTTAAGATCTATTTCAGGGAGTCCGTGATGAGTCTCATACGGATAGTGATTCGCCAAACGGGATCGCGCGGGCTGACTGTTCCTAACAGTCATTGGGGAGTATATATACGGTAGGGCATGTGGTCAGGTCGCTCCTGAGCCATGGGGTTTTGCTAACCACTGCTGTGTGCGATTAGTTAGCCGGGGAAGTGTCCCGACAGGGATTGCGCATTGTGTTTCAGATCTCATTCTTTTGTGACTATACCTGAGATGCATGTTGGGTGCGAGGGACAGGGACTGGGACTCGGATTGTTATGCATGCTATGTGGTATTTGTTATGTGATTATTGTGCAGAGTCTAACCCTTGTGTACTCACGAGCTTTCCATCTTACGTCTTCGAGTCTAACATGTTCAGGGAATCAAAAGGGGTCTCAGCAGCAGCCGCAGAGATAGAGCTGGGGTTTACTTGAAGACTTGTAAGTGTTTTGTGTAATATTAGAACTGCATGTGGTAGCTTCTTTTGGGAATTATGTATGAGCATGTGTATCTGATAGTCAGGGATATTATGTTAGTCTAATCAGGGTGATCTGTACTAAACTGCGAGAATGTTTTAAACCTTTTGTGTAAAGTTTTAAATTAACAGTGATGTGCATTATCCATTGACACGTGTATTATGGATTTCCTGCGTTATTGTCACTCATGATTTTGTGTTAACGTGGCATTTATGTGATCCAGGAGGGGTGTTACAGTAATCTTGTATATTTAGCATACATTTTGCCTTTTTTTAAATGACATGTTCACATTCCATCCTAGGCAATGTTAACTACCACCGACCCTTCCTCTATTTTTAAAATGAAGACGTATTGTTAAACTCATATGTTACCAAACTATATGTTGCCGCCCCCGCTTTGCGTTGCTAACATACTAGTATATATATACATATATATATATATATATATATATATATATATATATATATATATATATATATATATATATATATATATATATATATATAGACACACACACACACAGGGAGAAAGAGAGAGAGAGAGAGAGAGAGAGAGAGAGAGAGAGAGAGAGAGAAAGAATTGAGATCATTGCAGAATCTTAATTTGATGCACAACTGTAAAACCATATATCGATGTTGAATGTTCAAATTTATAACGTTTATTCGATATTGAATATATAAAATTTAGACGATTCAAAGTCGTATATTCAGTGGTGAATATTCAAAAAAATTTTGAAAACATATAAAATCACCGGTCACGTTTTAAAGAGGATAAATTCTTGTTTTTATGGTATAATTTTTTTGTTTTTAAAAACTAATAATTCTTATGTTTTTAGATTTTTTAAGGTTGGTTCTACAGTTCGGCACCAAATTTTGGTTTTGCAACGATCCACTCAATCTTTATGTGTGTGTGTGTGTGTGTGTGTGTATGTTTATGTGTGTGTGTGTGTGTATATATGTGTGTTCAGGATCAAATGAGAAATTAAAAAATATATATTGAGAACTCTGATAAGTATTGTGATTCACTTGCATAATGATTTCGCTTCTCCTGATATTCATAAATAGTGAAACACAAATTCAAAATGAATGAATCAAAGTGTAAAAGTAGTCAATCATAGTGTTTTCTTTTCACAATATCCTAAGCGTACATATATACATACACACATATGTATATATAATCGTCCTTAAAATAAATGTAGTAAAAACCAATAATAGTATGACATCTTATTAATGTAAATCCTATACATACAAAGGCATTATAGTTTATAGACATTTATTAAATTGAAAATGAAACTAAAAAAAAGTTTTAGAATCTCATTTTTACGGTAAACTTTATATTCTAAAATTCTTTCACCTACCAATATACACACACTTATTCTCTCTCTCATCCCTTTCTACCAGAAATACTATCTCTCTTCCCTCTCAACCACATCTAATCTTCTCACTCTCTTTATATGTCACGAATAAACCGACCAACCACCACCATCAATAATCCAATATGAGGAAATAACCATCATCAAGTTCAACTCTTTCACTGGCGGCCATGGATAAAATGCGTTGGGCACCACTATGTTGAAACCGACGACTTGAACCTCCCACTCAGGTTGTCCAAGACCACCTTCGTTGTATCTGGCAGTACCCTATCCAATCTATTCAACACCTCTCTCATCTGGCCACCCCCACCCTCTCTCACCTTCTTTTCTCTACCGATGTGGAATAAATGTACCAATCATTGTTATAGAAGAAATATGTTAGGCCAACGTCATGATGAAACCGACAGCTTCTGTCGACCACTTCTATCACCATAATACTAAATTCTAAGTTTCATTTAAGATTTAGGGTTTTTTAAAAATTATTTTGGTTTGCATTAATATCGCTCATAATCAGGTGAATATTGGTGTATTCATCGTTGCTACAGTTCAACGAAGGGTTCCGTTTGTGAGTTTTTTTATGTTGTTAAATGATTTTATAAACCATGATTCACTTTTATGGTTAATTTCTGAGATTTAGGTGCCGTTTGTCTTTAAAGATGTTATAGCTAGAAGATATTTTTTCATGTCTGCGAAGGTCTTCAGAAGAAAAGATGATACAAAGGTCTTCAAGCTGAATAAAGAAGACCATTTGTTTTTTAAATTAGAAAAATTGTCTTTTTAGTTATAATGAAATAGTTTTATAAATATAAAAACAAATTAAATACAAATCCAAATTATATAATATTATTTATATAACATAATCAAACATTTTACTCATTACAATAAAAAAGTAAAATAAAATTGTCATAGTATTTTTAAAATATTCATCCACCAAAATATAAACCAACATTTAAAAACTAGAAAATCATCTAACATTCATCAACTGTTGTGCAATTTGATCACATAAAGTACTCATATACTGTTAATCCGCCGTGCTTCCAACTGGATGATCACCGTCAAATACTTGTTGATTAGCATCATCACCACCATCTTCTTCTTCATCTTGGTCACAATGGGCAAAAAACTCCATCATGCAAACCCTCCTTTCGTATATAATTGTGAAGCGCAAAACATGCAATAGTAATATTTCGTTGAGTAAATATCGTAAACGGAGCCATTCGCTTCAATATCGGAAAACGTGCTTTCAAAACCCCAAACTAACGTTCAATGACATTTCTGAGTTTAGCATGTGCATGATTAAATTTTTCTTTACTATTCCTTGCCCGATTACGATTAAAATCCCAAAGCCAATATCTTACATTTCTGTATGGTGCCATAAAACCCCGAGTATGTGCATATGTCGCATTACAAAGATAATATTTACCTACAAACATAATAAAATGATCAATGCTCAAAAATACAATATAAATATAAAGTTGAAACTATTATTATACATGGAGGAGGAAATGAAAACGATGCATTTGGATTGCTTAGAGCTTCGGATAATATTCTGGAATCGTGTGCTATACCTTCCCAGCCGGCAACAAGAAAAGTAAACATCATGTTAAAGTCACATATTGCTAAAACATTTTGATAACGCTCTCCTCTTCCTCTTCCTCTATACACATGTTGTTTCGCAATAGGAACAACAGCATGTATTAATGTTCCATCAAGCGCACCGATCGCTCCCTATAAAAAAAGATAATATTAAAGTATAATTACAAGTTTTTTAATTAGTTCAAACAACTAAATTTTATCAGTCTTACCTTAAAAACTCGTCGCAACTTCTTAATGTGTCAAGGATTGTTTTGATTGGAATTAAAAGACGTCGGAACTATAACCTCTTTACCAAACTCTACCATTTTCGCTAAGACTTCATGAAAAAAACTTATGAATTGTTTGAGTCGAGTGTTGAAATCTACGTTTCACAACTACATACCGTTGATTATGACCTATCATCATAAAAAACATAAGTAACTTCTCTTCAACGGATACATGTTTACTATCATTTAACCAACCTTTCACTCTAAAATGTGCAACAAGTCGGACAAACGAATCATGCGACATGCGTATCAATTCAACGCATTGTGTATTGTTGCCATTCAATAACTCTAATGTAAAATGATGACCAGACATTATCGAATTATTATCTCTTTTCCTCTTTTTGCCTCTTGGCCAAAAATAGCGAATATACAAATACATAATAATAACGAGCAATATCTTTTCATCGTGATCCATGATGAACCTGTTAATATGAAATAAAACGAAATATAAATATTAAATATATAATCTTTCAAATGAAACCTACATTTAGAAAAACCACATAATAGTTCAAACGGAAGTGGCAACTAAAATAAACACATAATAGTTCAAACAAGCATCTAAACAAACACATAAAGGTTCCAACAAAAGCATGAAAACAAACACATAATTGTTCAAATAACCAAAGTTATCTCCTACTTAAATATCCCTAATGTTTTTGCCTTCAACATTAGCCATCCTTTTAAGACCTCTGGATCAGATGGAAAAGTCATCCACGACTCTCTCATTCATTTAGACTGACCAAATATATTGAATGCTGCTAAAAACAAAGGATCCAGTTTATCCAAGCCAACTACTTTCAATTTCAGGTAGCATTCTTCTGTCGTCGACCCTTCTTTTCTCTTTATTAGATGTTCAAGTTCTTTCTTCATTTCCGCACCTAACTCATCAACAGTCACAGAGGTTATAGCCTTTTTCTTACGACGACCTGCATCAGCATCTTGAACACTTGGGTCGGATTCATGGCCAGGTGGTATATTCTCATTAATGGTCTCATTAGGGGCACTTGGTCCAGTTTGATGAATATTGTGACATCATCTTCCAAACCATCAAAAAGGGTTATCTGATTCCACAGAAGGTGATGGGGTAATACGTTGAGAAGACAATGACACCTCAGATGTCTCGGTAGATGTCCATTGAACATCACCAGTTGCAACAGTTCCTTCAAACACACTGACACATAGATCAGGATAAAGCAATGGATGTGTTCTCAATGATGTCGCATTTGGATGACCCTAAACTCAATTTAATAAGGATAAATATGTTTTTTGTATATGTTATTATTTATGTATAACTAAAAAAAAATTATAAGATATAAACATACCTTTTTTAAAATCTCCCAATCTTGAGCTGTTAATTAATTTGAATGAATTTGATGTCGGGTGATAAAGATTACCAGTTTTGTTCTTTAGATATACTCATCCATTGTATTTTCCCTTTAGATTATCATAAGCATTTCTAATTTGTTTTTGATAGATCCATACCAAAATTTTCTTTCAGCGTCTCCCTTATCTTCGCCCATGACTCCTTATAGAAGGTTTTTTTTCCTTTCTACCCACCCGATCGATTTCCGCGAGGCATGTTTCTAATAAGCATTTGGTCGCCTCATTTGACTAAATTAATCTCTCTTCGGTTGGTGACGGACGTCTCATTTAGAACTATATATATACACACATGTTCAAGAAACAAAATCACATTACAAATTAACTAACATATACAATCAACAATCATGAAAGTTTACTATTGACAGGGTAGCTGATTTACCTATTTACAAATGACTATAAATAACAATTCCTTCAACTATATATTTTGGTGGAATTTATGCTAAATTTTAATTCTTTATATTGGTTTGCAATTAATTGTTGAGAGTTTTTCAACTTTAACTTGTAGATCTGATAGATCAACATACATAACACATTTAAGAAACAATAACTTAACTAATAAAGTGCCTACCCTAATTCCAAATTTATTTTCATTTAACATTCAATAACAAAAAATAGAAACAACTAAACTAGATACATATGCATATCTAATCACACTGAAAGATCCTATATAACTAATACCTCATAAAGGACAATCTTCACAAGATCGGTTTCTAATTATAGCTTAAGGACATTATTAATGCCTATGTTACAATCAGCTCTATAAATCATTTTGTATCGTATGAAGTAGGAGTTTATACAGAAAAACTTTGCATCAGATTTTGATAATTCAGGCATAAGGCGTCTGGTGACATGGATGATAGTAATTGGTAAAGAACATTAATGTTAGTAATCAACTGTATGTATGTATAGTAGTTAAGTTTGCTATGGTATCCAGACCCACAAACGGGTACCATAAAATGTATATGCATCTTTCTAGAGAAGTATGAGTCCATGTACACATCAAACTGAACCCATAGTTTACTTTAACCAATGTGTAAAATGATTAGTGATTTCAAAAGTGAAGTTCTGAAAGAAAAAAAAAAGAAGAAGAAAAAAGAATGACATCAAGTTTTGGGGGAAATGGATACCTGGCAAAATATGTTAATAAAAATAAGTACATAACAAAAACCAAATGGCACAGAGAGCATATATCAAGTGCTGACCAAGCCCCTAACAAGGAACTAAGGTAGATAAAGAAACGAGAACTAAGCTCTACCAACTACAAGCACCAAGCCAAGGCAGACCTATTGGCACATGGTCAGCAGTTTCCAAACTTCACAAGCCTTGAGCACATTAGTAGAATACTCAAGAGGGACATAAACTATGGGACTTTGTTCAATTCATTACTTTCAGCTTTTCTATAATGTAACTATAAAATTTCCTAGCCTGTCATCAAATAATAAATAATTATCAGATTATTTGATTCTTGAAGCCACAATAACCGGCTTACAAACGCACATCCAAATGCCCCCATAGATTAGTATTAAAATAAGATAACTTCTAACAAAAGCTTGAAACTTCAAACTCCCTCCGTTTCACCAGAAGTGGATATGCTTTGATGTCAAGCATTACTTTTCAAACCCCAAATTATGTTAAATTTGTCATTGAACTAAGCAGGTCCGTTGAATAGGCAATTGTGCATCAACGAACCAAAAATGATTAGAATTTGCCAAGCCCTTCTAAATAAGCGCTAATGACAATCCATGTCCATGGTGTCAAATTAACAACCAAATTAACCTTACAAACTGTTATTCCTAAAATAGATAGCATACCTATGAAACCCGCAGAATATAGAAAACCAACAAACTTTTTGATAGATGTTGAATCATAAAAACCCACAACCTTTTTAATGAAATATAATTGAATCATAGAAACCCACAGAAAATAGAAAACCGAGAGGGACAGAGGGTAGAGACAGCGATCGAGAGGGGAAGAAATAGAGAGATCGAGATGGAAGAGAGAGACATACCTGATAACCTGAGAGATGGTCGACGGCGAGGAAGCAACGACAATAGCGAGAGGAGAGCAGGGGCGAGGAAGCAGAGTAGGGGCGAGGAGGCAGCGCAGGTGCGAGGAAGCAGAGCAGCGGCGAGAGGAGAGCAGCGCCGAGGAGAGCAGCAACGGGAGGAGACAGCGGCTAGGGTTGGGTAGAAGAGAGTCGCTTCTCTCTTGAAGGCTCTCTAGAAGACGTTGTTGTTGTCTATAGCACAGAAGCAACTAAAAGGTCTTCAAACGTCTTTTGTCTTTCCGTAAACAAACGATCTTCTATGGCTTTTGCTTCCCGGTTGCAGACATTTGGGCCCAAAAAGGTCTGCAACCCAAAAACAAACAAACCCTTAGTTTGTGAACCACAATTGTTCTTCTTACTTGGTTTTTAAAACAACTTGTAAGGTATCAACATACCACATTCATTGTTAATGTTATGTTTTTTTGTTTGAGCATTGGATGAATCACAGTGAATATTCACATGTGAGTCGTGAATCGTAGTGTTCATTATTGATAGATCATTTTCGTCGTGAATCTCATAAGTAAACCATCAAACATAGGTAAAATATGTGAATTGTGAATCATATCTAAATCACGAAAACATAGGTAAATTATGTAAACCATCAAAGATACGTGAAACAAAAGTGACGTCATTAATCATAGGAGTGTTTGTGAATCTATGTGAATCGTGAATCATATCTATTATATATGTTTAACATAATGATGTAAAAACTTGGTTTTATGAACCACCGTAAGTGATTCATCAGTGGTGTGTTAGATAACTAGTGTTGTCATCGGTGGCGTTGTGAATCACGGTGGTGTCAGTAGTGGTGCCATGGAACCACCGGTGGTACCGTGCATGCTTGAACCTACTGGTATCGTGAATCGATTGAAACCAAGAAGGAGGATTCCATTTAAATTGGTGTTATTACTTAAGTTACAATAGAATATAAATGAAAATAAATTGAAAAACATTGTGCACAATGACCAAAATACCATTTTAATTAGATTTCACCTCATATAACATTCATTTAATTATAATTATGTTACCATGTCTATTATTGGTGAATTCACAAAATAAATGAATTCCATTGGTTCTTAACAGATTTAATTTAAGGACGGTCATTATGTTATATATATATATATATATATATATATATATATATATATATATGTGTGTGTGTGTGTGTGTGTGTATTTAAGACTTAGATTTCTCAAAGGTATTAAAGATTAGGTCCGAGTAGCAATGTAATATCAATCAAGAAACTAAGATAAATAAATAAACAAGATTAAAAGTTATTACAAACCAAAGTTAAAATACAGAGTTACAAGGGTACAACTACATAACTATTACATCAGAGTGCATAATAACAACCATCCCAGCATCCACAATCTATGCAACTCCAAGCTCGTTCACAAATTTACCTAAGAACTAGGTCCCGTCAAAGCCTTTCCTTTGCCTAAAAACAATGCAACAACTAGGTTAGCTTTATTGCTTAGTGAGTATGTAGAGTTTTATATTTAACATGAATCTATGTGTGTGTGCTCTTTGCTCATGCACATCTCTTAAGCTCGTATAACGAGACACGTCCTTTGCTCCACTCCCATTTATTATATTGTTGTCGCTATTGAGACTTAAACAAGTATGTAGGAAATCAGGATGATGATAACATGTAACATCCCGGATTTGAGCCTGGTACGTGGATTTAATTTATTGGCTCTTTAATTTAATGTTATTGCGTTGGTCCAATTGAATCTTGTTTCGCGGATTATACGTGTCGGGACCGAGTGATACGTGTCGCCGAATTGTTAATTAGTGGATTATTATTATTTATGAGATTATGGATTTAATTGGGTTAAAATGATAATAATAGTGAAAAAGTGGTATCGGGTTCGGATTTATCAGGTCCGCAGCTTTCTAAATATAGAAAGCGTATATATGAGGCATGTGTTTGAACCTAGCCTTCTTTGTTCTTCCATCCTAAATCAGAAAATAGTGAGTTGTGTGTGTGTATGAATCTGAAACAGCAAAATCCAGCCCTAGACTTGATTTGGTTGTTGAATCTTGATCATCTTCTTCCTTCTCCTTGGTGTTTTGAGGTGTTGAAGGTGAGAAATCATGGGTTTTTAATTCCTGAAATTATGTATATGTAGTGCTAAATTCGTGGGTTTAATTTGGGGGTTGTGGAGGTTTAGTTGGTGCAAGTTTTTGTAGGTTTCTGGTACTGAAATCGGATTTAAGGGGATGTGAACCCCATGGTTTTACCATGTCCGACGAGCAGGGAAGAAGAAGCTGCAGCGTGAGCGCGGCCGCGATGGTCGCGGCACGACCGCAATGAGGGCCTCGGCTACAATGTCTGGGCGCGAGCCGCGATCCGGGCGGGGTTGGCCGGGTTGGTTTTGGGGCTTCGGGAGTTCATTTGGGGCGTGTATTGGGGTTGATTCGATTACAGTGTTGTGTTTGAGTCTGTATTACTTATTAGTGGGGGTTGTGTTAATGTTTGGGATCCGTTATGTTGTAGGTTCGAGCCGACCGCGTACCGAGTCGTGATAGGGTTTTGGGTTGCCGTTGATTTCGTATATTTGTGAGTACTCGAGTTCTTTCAAAACGCGCGTATACTTTTATGAGTCATTATGTGTTGCGATATGTGTATGAGACAGACATACGGCGCGCAGGTATGATTTTATCTACCCTATACGTGCTATATGTGTTTGAGTTGCAGGTGTCCGCGATATGTGATCGCGTAGGCTGACTGTCCCTAACCAGTCATGAAGTTTGAGACTGTATATATACAACAGTGTTATTGCCAGGTCGCTCCTGTGCCCACTGTGTAGCTAACCGCTGTTGTGTGCGGCCTGTTAGCTGGGGAACGGTGTCCCCTTTGAGCAGAGATGTGTATTGAGCTTTGAGCCCTGTGTTATATGTGTTGTGATATGTCTGTGTTGTGCATGCTATGTGTTATGTTGCAGAGTCTAACCCTCGCGTACTAACGAGCTTCCCAGCTTACGTTTTCGAGTCTAATGTGTCTCAGGCAGTCAGACAGTGGGGTCTCAGCCGCAGCCGCCGCCGAAGTAGGAGCCGGGTCGGATTACAGCAATGCGTGTGTATAACTGTTTCATGCTGATGTCATCTTTTAAGAACTTGTTGTATTTTATTGGTACGTGTATGATAGCTAGCTTTCAGATGTGTATGTGTATCTGTATCCGACATGCGACATGTTGTGACGACTTCTGTATTAAAGTTTTTAATTAGCAGTGACTTCAGTTAATTCCCTGACATGTGTATTATGAGATGTATGCGATTCTGTCACTTATGATTATATATTGACGTGACATTTGTCTGCAAAAAGAGGGTGCTACATAACACCACACACGCGTCAATATATGGGGATTAGCCACGTACTAGGCTAGCACCAGTAATTGATGAGTGGGTATCATCGGAATTCTCTTGTTCTTGCTGTGATTTCATCATATAAATCAGCACATCATAAGCTTAGACTGCCACCAAATAACTGAGCAATAGTGTTTGTTCTAAGCTTAACAAATGAATGACCACTCAAAGTTTAGAATTAGAAGATGAATGATATTCAAATGCTCATGCGCAATATATACAAATAATTCGGATGACTAATTGTTTATCTTGATGTCTTATAGCTTATACATAGATAGTTGATCATGTTATTCATATATTAATGATCTTGTTATACGTGTGTTATAATATTACTGTGTTTGATGGTTCAAGACTTATATGAAATGCATATTACAATACATACATATGTATATACATTATGACTTTACAACATACTTGTAATCATACATACATTCTTGACCTTAGTCTTATAATAGTTATGGACTTAACATGCATACCCTCCTATATAACACACTTACACACACATGATAGTACAAATACAATATTGTTGAATCTATAAGCCCTCATGTCTAAGACTTTAGGACACTTCATTTAGGGCATAAATACAAAGAATAGCAATGTAACTTCATATGATATCGGATTTGGGGGCAAAACTTTCACCACATATCCGTAATATTTAACAAAACATGAATCTAACACAAGCAAATATATCCTTTAAATAAAGAATACCCATTGTATAAAAAAAATTAGAACTCTTTACTTTTTTCTTGATGAAAAAATTATACTATATTTATTATCGAATTTTAAATTTTATGATATCCTTTTTGATAAATTTTTCATATTTAAAATAGTCTAGATATATTTATTTTATGGGAAATTTGCACAAAAAACCCTAAAGTTGGACAATTTTTGTGATTAAAACTCCTAACCATTTTTTATTGCACAAAAAACATTCAACCGATAAAATCTTATGAAATTAGGATGTTACCGGTTATAATAGGTTGTTATGCTTACATGGCACACACGTGGCGTCCACATGAAAATCCCGACTTACATGGCGCCTACATGACACAACATGTATAATTCTTAAACTGAATTTTTGAATAAGAAACCCTGAAATTGGTGACTTTTTCGATTAAAACCCTTAACTATTTTTTTTCTCACCTCTAAACAACGATCATATTTATCTCCTGTTTTCTCCTCTACCTACGGCAACTCTGATTACTCTATCCCTTCTTTGTGTTCAATGTTTTTTTATGTATGTACGTTCGATTAACTTTTGCCGCTTAATTTGAATTTCAACTTCAATTGTGCCGATGGAATCGATTTCGTTTTGTGTTCACGAGTTGCATTTTCAGGTTCATGTTCAATTTTGTTAGTTATTTTTCATTTTAGCTTCTGAATATGATCAGCCAGAGCAGTGGGGTTCGCTAGATAGTGGAGGTTTCATTAGAAAACATATTCTTTGTTTAATAAATAACATTTTAATAAATATTCATGTCATCAAATGCAATCGGTGAAGAAAACTCAATTTCAATTATTTTTTATGGTTGGAGGTTAATTTTTTGTGCAATGAAAAATGAATTGGGATCTAACTGAAAAAAGTAAACAAGCTGGAGATTTTTTACGCAAAAATCTATTTAAAAATTTTACATGTCATCAAGTTGCGACCGGTTAAGTCAGATTTTTGAAAAAAAAACACTCAAATTTAAAAAGTTTTAATCGGTTGAAGGTTTTTTTCGTGCAACGAAAAATGGTTAGAGGTTTTAATCTCCGATAAGATTATTATGTACACATAATCGAAGAATACATATACTCTTTTTAATCTCCAAGAATCATTAACCACTATATTTTCTCTATCGCCTTCTATTTTTATCTCTCGTTTCTAGAAACAATGTAAGGAACGAAAATCACTCCTCATATTCTGCACTAATAAATCGAATCTAACTTTAATATCGACTCTATCAAATTGTCACCACTTGAAAGAATCTTCTTTCTTTTTTATTTTTTTACAATCTCTCTCTCTCTCTCTCTCTCTCTCTCTCTCTCTCTCTCTCTCTATATATATATATATATATATATATATATATATATATATATATATATATATATATATATATATATATATATATATATATATATATATAGATTCTGGATCACGTGAGAAGGGATGTTATAGTGAGAAATGGTGAGAAGGAGGTTTTTTGCATTGATATTGAATCAACAAACTATTGATTCATTTTAGACATTGTTGAATCAAATGTATTTGATTATATCGAACCCGGATCACAAAAAAAAACATGGATAAAAATTTTGGTGCATCATGACCGCAGAAAAATGCATTATTACTGAATCATCATTTTTAGCCCGTAAATGATGATTCAAATCAATATATTTGGTTCAAAAGTATTGATAATGAATCAATAATCATGAATCAATAGTTTGTTGATTCAATATCAATGCAAAACCCTCCTTCTCACCATTTCTCACGATAAAATCTCTTCTCACGTGATCCATATCCTATATATATTTTAAATTTAGAATAGTAATGATACATTTGACAAAATTTGTGCATTTAGTGTATAATTTAATAAATTTAGATTTTAAAGATAAATTTAATGTTAGATTATGATATTTATTCAATATTGAAGACCAATAGTGATTTTAAGTTATAAATTTAACTAGTTTATGAACCCACGTGTTACGTGAATAAGTTTTAATAAATAATTAATTACTTAAAATTAAAAAGTTATAAATATTAATTTTTATAAAAAAATATAAGAAAAGTATAAATATTTGTCATGTAAATTATTTATTTAATCTTTTTAAATACACATGAATAATAGTTATTTTTTAACATTCTTTTAAGTTTTTTGTTTCTAAATTTATACAAATATTTAGTCGATATAATTTGAAATTTTCAGTTTTACATAAAACATAATGTTTATATATATATATATATATATATATATATATATATATATATATATATATATAAAATTATATATATATATATATATATATATATATATATATATATATATATATATATATATATATATATATATATATATATATATATATATATATATATATATATATACATACTTGACGTTTTAAGCGAATTTTATTTATGAACTTGTAATGTTGGGTGATTTAAGACATAAAAGCCCATAAATATATATATCATCATATATTTGAGGTATTAAGTCCTTATTAAGATTTAGGACTCGATTAAACTCACGCGGCACATCAATCCATCTATTCACGTTAAAAAGCTTTTTATGCTAGATTTTGCCATCGCAATCCCGGTGAGTTCTCATAGCCCCTATTTTCACACTGTTATGTTTTGGGGATGAAATACATGCTTCGTTTTTATATGGACACGAAAATATCTTCATTTCTATTATGTATTACACATGTGGTTCCATCAGCCCTTATATCATGAACCGTTAATTGCATGCGCGAATATATTGTGGATAGATCTATCGGGAGTCATGTCCCCCATTCGGGTTAGTTCGGGTCGGCTAACAACGAGTGCATATATATTTAACACACAGTATTACGTATGGAAATACTGCACAGGGCAAACTTATTTTAATTAAGCTTCGGTTGCATGATGGTTTATATGTAATACATAACATGGATATTATGATTTTATAAAATCAATCTCTATTATTGTTGTCCATACAAGTCAGATTTACGTGTAAACCTATGAGCTCACCAACAATTTTGTTGACGTATTTTAGCGTGTATTTTCAGGAAATTAAGGCAAGTCCATCACATCGGTAGTATTTTCAAGCTTCCGCATTTAAGGAGTCGCACTCAGTTTCAAACCGTCGGAGATTTATTTGCATTATTTTGGATGATTTAATTATGTATTTAAATCCTTTGTACCTTGCGAACTTCTATTTATCATTTTGGGTTATGTAAAACATTATATCTCTTAAAGTTATTCCAATGTATTTTTGAGAACGTCCATATAGTGGTCGTTCGTTATGATTATGGTTATGCTTCCGCGACGTCACGCTTCGTTGCCAACCGGGGTAACGGGGTGTGACACATATCGTTCATCTCTTTTAAAATCAAAATACATCAAAATACAAACATGAATCGTTCAAATCTTCATGCATATCGTTCATCGTTCATCATTAAAATACATGCATATCGTTCATCTATTCCAAAATCAAATACATGCATATTGTTCATCTCTTCCAAAATCATCAAAATATATCCTTTAATCTTTGAAGATGTTCATCATTCAAAAATGCATCCTTTTATCGTGTTTTTTCATTGAAGGTGTTCATCATTCAAAAATTTATCATGCATTCAAAAAATGCGGTGATTTTTGGCCTTAGAGAGAGAGAGAGAGAGAGAGAGAGAGAGAGAGATGGTCGGTGCAGCGGTGGTGCGATGGTGATGTAGCGGCCGAGAGAGCGGTGGTGCGATGGTGGTGCAACGGCCAAGAGAGCAAAACGGTGGCCGGATTTTGAGAATGAGAGGGGGGTGGGGCGGTCACATGGGGAAGGAGAGCGAGAGATGTTGATAATGGTGAGAGATAAAGAGGTGAGGAGAGAAAGATGGAGAAGTTTTTGGTAAGTTGTTTAATGTTTTGATTTGTTTCCTAATCTAATTTAACCTAATTTTCTATAATTAATTAATTTTCTTATAAGTTTATTCCACAAATACCCTTAATGCACCCTTGGTAGAAAGTCCGATGCAGAAAAGTTCTCAATGGTGCCTCGATGCACACACAGATTAGTGTAAAGGACATGATTATGGATATTTTCAAGCCCATCATTAAACGTGGTAAGTGGTACATTGCCAAAAGGTCCACCAGTTCATAGCTCATATATATATTTCCATTTGGTGCCAAGTATAATCAAGTATTTATGTTTTTTGAACCAAAAAAGGTAGAACTAACCGGGAGCTTCGGCATTGCCATCACCCCCGCCTAGAACACCCGAGAATATATATATATATATAATATTATAAAAACAGCAATACAGCTAGCCAGGGACTAGCAAAAAGTACAAGAACAAAATCAAAAGAACGAGGAAGGACACACTACCCACAACGACCAAATTAACGATTTATGATTCGCCCTAAACTTTAACCACGAGAATACGCTTGCAAGAAATTCATCCTTTATCACCGAAGCAGAGCTTTTTCCTTTGTTAAAAATTACTGAGTTTCTGGCTTTCCAAACAAACCAAATCAATCCACCAATTGCTGTTTCCAGGAACAATCTTCTTTAATCGATTTCCCAGACTTGCGAATCAATTCAATGAGCTGCTTCAACGAATCATGCTGATCAATCGATATTTCACACCAAGCTAATAACCACTTCCAAAGTTCCTTACTAAGAGCACAATTATAAAACAAATGTTCCTCGGTTTCCTCCTCAATTCCACAAAATGGACACATTACAGATCTATCAATTACCTTCCTAGCAGCCAAGTTCATCCGAGTCGGAATTCTACCAAGCATAACTCTCCAAATAAAACAATTGATTGAAGCAGGGAGCCAGCGATTCCAAAAGGTAATACAACAGTTAGTTGTCGATAATTTACGTTCAATCATTTTTCGCAAAGAACTTACCGTAAATATGCCTGTAGGATCTCCATTCCAAACCCATGAATCTTTACCTTTTTGCAGTACCACATCTTTGAGCAAGCATTCCAGATTTAAGATTTCTTCAAACAAGCTGCTTGTCACCCATTCATTCTTCTAGTTCCAATTAAATCTTAATACACCATTATTTTGAACAAGCCTCTGGTTCACCAAACATGATTTGTCAGAATCTAATTCATACAGCAAGGGGAAAGAAGATTCTAACGAGCAGCTCCCAATCCATCTGTCAGTCCAGAATTTTGTCTTGCTACCATCTCTGATTTTCAAAGAAAAAAGCTCATTAAGATTCAAATTAAGAGAGGATAGAAACATACCAGCTTTTGATATATTCAACCAAGGTCCAGCTCTACATTTCTTTGCCATAGAGTTGATATTTTTCCCATCAACCTTATGAATTGCTTTAATAACTTTGACCCAAAGTGCTTTATCTTCAATCTTGAATCTCCACCACCATTTAATAAGTAATGACATATTTGCAGCCTTCAAAGAACCTAAACCCAGCCCACCAAGCTTTTTTGGAGCCATCACTTTATTCCAATCTACCCATTTGATTTTTGATTTTCCAGTAGAAGAACCCCAAATAAATTTCCTTCTCATCTTGTCCAGGGAGTCAATAACATTCTGTGGAGCCTTGTAGATTGACAAGAAATACAGAGGCAAACTGTTTAGAATGGCTTTGCATAGTGTAACCCTTCCCCCAAATGAAATGTTTTTTACTTTCCAATTTGACAGCTTCTTCTCAACTTTATCGAGTATAGGTTTCCAGTTTTTTGCATTCGACATGTTTGCTCCAATCGTGATACCCAGGTAAGTGAATGGCAGAGTATCCATTCCACAATTCAGCGTTGAAGTGACTTTTTTAACTTCCTCCGATTCCACCCCAACACCAATTATTCTACACTTAGCAAAATTAATTTTCAAGCCCGCAGCAAGATGAAAACAGTTCAGAATCCGTTTAATATTCTGAAAATTAGAGTAATTCCAATCACCTAAAAAAATCACATCGTCAGCATAAAGAAAATGTGATAGAATTGGTCCATTATTCGGCATCTTCATTCCCGAAAAGATGTCTTTCTGAACAGCATCTTTCATAACAACATGCAACCCTTCCATGGCAATTATAAAAAGAAAAGGTGATAGGGGATCTCCTTGTCTCAAACCTTTCGAGATAGAAAATTCTTGTGTGGCCGATCCATTAACTAGAACGGAAGCTTTTGAAGATGATAAGCAACCATTAATCCACTTTCTCCAAAGCCCTCCAAAATTCATTTGCTCAAGGATTGAATCGAGATATTTCCAACTAATGGAATCAAATGCCTTTTCAAAGTCTACTTTAAAGATCATCATCTTCTTTTTTGCTCTTTTCACCCAATTGCATATTTCTCCCAACATCAACGGACCGTCTAGAATCTGTCTGCCTTCGATATACGCAGATTGTTCATCACTGACCACCTTCCCAATCACCCTTTTTAATCTTTCTGCCAACAACTTTGCAACAATTTTATAAATGCTTCCAATAAGACTTATTGGCCTAAAATCTTTCAACAATAAAGGGTCTGCTGCTTTTGGAAACAACGATATAAAAGACGAATTACAGCCCACAGAAAATGTACCTTTTCTTTCAAATTCTCCAACCATGGCAAAAACCTCATCTTTGATAATTTCCCAACTTGATTTAAAGAATCTAAAAGTGAATCCATCCGGTCCAGAAGCCTTCTCACATCCACAATTCCAGACAGCAGATTTTATTTCCTCTTTGGAAAACGGTTCTGTCAACATTGCTCTATCCGAAGAAGGTAACTTCTTAAATAAAGAACTAATTAGCATTGGCCGCTCATGATCAGATTCTGTAAATTTTTCTGAATAAAATTTCACCACCTCATCTTTTATTTTCTTAGGATCAGTCTCCCAAATACCTTCAATGCACAAGCCATTCATCCGGTTTCTGTTTTGAGCAGCTTTGAATTTCCCATGAAAATAGCTCGAGTTTTCGTCCCCATCGATCAGCCAATTTACTCTTGCTTTCTGCTTTAGGTCCAAAGACTTTGCCATCTCCCTTGATTTAATTTCTTTTTTCCATTCCATTCTGTGTTCCAACTCTGAAGATGACAAAATTCTTCTTTCAGCTTCTAATTCTATGTTATCCACCTTTTTTTTAAGCTCCACAATCTCAGTGTTTTCTAAATCTATCACCTTTCTTTTCCAATTTTTTAATGCCTCTTTGACTGTCTTCAATTTCTTTGCCAAAACCTTATCTGCTCTATCATTGTATTTACAAGAGATCCACACCTTTTCCACCACCGACAGAAAATTTTTATGATAACACCAAGAATTAAAGAACTTAAAAGGCACCAATCCAAAATCTTTTCCCACACAATTTACAACAATTGGGCAGTGATCTGATTTATCTCTTGGTAAAACAACCGCAGATGCAGACGGCCATTTAACCAGAAAATCAGATGATACAAAAATTCTGTCAATTTTACTCAGTGAAGTACCATTCTCACTCATCCAAGTAAACCTTCTACCTCCTAGATTCATCTCTGATAATCCAGCTTCTGAAATGAATCTGTTAAAATTTTGAGCTCCTGAATTAGAGAAAGTGGAACCAATTCTGTCTTCTTTGCTTCTTATTTCATTAAAATCCCCCAAGACAATCCACGTACCCACATGTGAAGCCATAATTGATAATAATTCTGACCAAAGATTATATCTTTCATTAGCGTGCCTTGGAGCATAAATATTAGCAATGAACAACTCCGAATCCGATTGTTTAACTTTCCCACAGATAATTATATAATTCAGACCTTTAATGCATGAGGATTTGCAAAAAATTGCAGAGTTCCACATACTTAGCAGACCGCCTGATCTACCTTGAGCATCGACTATTTCGAACCCCAATTCAGGACAATTCCAAAAATTGTTTGCCCTTAAACTTCCAGGACTTGACATTTGAGTCTCCTGAATCGCAATGAAATCAATTCTGTTTTCAAACTGTAACTTACGGATCCAATCACTCTTCCCCTTGTTTCCAGCCCCTCTGATATTTAACGATAGATAATTCATTTGGAACTCATTTCGTGCACCTGAATTTCATTTACTAATCTTCTTACCTCTGATTCGAAACCTTCCATAAGAAACCCAACTTGCTTCCCAATAAGAATTGTTTACTGGACCTCCTTCGTTTTATCTTCCTCACGCAATGAAGAATTAACCCCATCTGT
The DNA here is from genome assembly GCA_020465985.1 of Centrapalus pauciflorus. Lineage (NCBI taxonomy): Eukaryota > Viridiplantae > Streptophyta > Magnoliopsida > Asterales > Asteraceae > Centrapalus > Centrapalus pauciflorus. The sequence continues at coordinate 289,145 of JAANYP010005055.1, forward strand.
ATCAGCTTTCTCCCCTGATATTGAGCTCCCACGACGGATCCTATTTCTTTTACATTGAATCACCTTTCTTCTTTCCATATTCCATCGCTGTTCATGAGTTTTTGACTTCCATCGCGAAGCTGATTTTATACCTCTTCTATTGCCAACGAATTGCATATCTCCAAAGGAAGATTGTGACTGCACTGAAGAATAACTTGGAAGGATATTAAGATCAAACTTTGGAAACCCTACTTCGTGGTGTCCCATATCCAATTCATTTTCAATATTTTGCACCGGCCCACAATTAACAGAATTATCAGCAGGCCCAACAGAAATTTCAGGCCCAACGTCTTTTGATACTTCATTGTTTTCGGATACATTCACAAGCCCATTTAACAAATGACTATCAGCTACCATGTTTCCCACAACTTTTTGATGATTCAATCTCTTCAACAAAGGATTTAGCCCAAATATATCCTCAGATTGAGTCTCTTTTTCCGAGAGAATCTTAATATTGTTTGGATGTGCTTTTTGTTGGGACTCTGATTCAATTAATTCTCCTTCCTCGATTTCTGTTTCTTCAACCTTTGAGATGTCAACCGACTTTTCGCCTTCCAACTGATTACTTACCAGAGACTCTTCATTTACTCCGATGAATTTTCTCGATGATTCGACGGATTTTACCGGAGATGCTTCATGAGATCTGAATTCGTTAATTGAATCCTCATCCCAATCTTCATCATTCAACTCCCTATCAGACTCCATATCCCTCTCTGAATTACTACTTTCTGACTTTGTGAAATCTGGACACCATTCCTCTGCTTCTCTAATTCGTAAATAGTACCTCCTGTGTTTCCATACTATCATGATTTTTGAATCAACTTTTTTCTGAATATTTATTAATAAACATGCAGTGGCCATGGATAAGTCATGATTGAGAGCATCACAATCCAACGGAAGTAGAACCCGTCCAAACTTACCGAATATTTTCTGCAAAATAGGTTCCGTCCACAAGTGAGGAGGCAGACCCCATAAGTTTACCCATACCGTCTTTTTGACTGATTTTGGAAATTTTTGATACTTTCTGATCCAAGAAAACCAATGCATCCAAGATTTCCTATTGTTTGCTAAGAAATGGATACGGCAGATTTAAATATCATCAAGAACGAGAGACCACCTGTGTATTTAACTTTACACTCATCGAACCCTTCTGCCGATAACAGATTTGTCAAATTTTCCAACACCTGTAGAGACTTAGCTTCTCCCATTAATACTTCTGATGAATTTTTAAAACTCGTTGATTCCATGTTGTCTGGGATTTGAATCACTGTTGGGTTGCCTTTATCTGGTTGATCATAACTGACCTGATTCATTTTTTTTGCAGTATCTTTGTTCATCAGTACCTCTGCATAAGTTCGTTCAGCATCTCTTTTTGATGCTGTGTGTTTCGCCATGAGACTTTTCTTCTTCGGTTGATCACCATCTCCTTCTCTGCTGCCTTTTCCCCTCTCAAATTTTGCTACATTAGCTTTGATACTCTTTCCCCTTAATTGTATTTTGCATAGCTTTTCCACTGTTTGATCAGCATCCTTCACTTTTACCATTCTTACAAATCCAAAGATTCCACCTCCTTTATCTTTTTTGTTTGCTACATAAGCATCTACAATATTCCCCACACTTTTCGTTGCTTCCCATAGTCCTTTACTATCTATATCATCCGGTAGATTTGCAATGAAGAACGTAGTGCTGACTAAACTAACATTTGCCCAATCTGAAGATTTTCTTGATCGAAAGTTTCAACCATGCTCTCCTGTTGTTGACATGCTCTCCACAGTATTCAATTACTCTTTTCCTGCACAGTATTTATGTTGATTTTTAATGGCTAAATGTGTGTTTTAGGAAATGTTTTAGGGGTTAATATGCAAGTTTATGAGCCCATTAAATGCAAGGATATAAGGCTGAAAGCACGGAGTTTCACACACATCACAACCTATGTACAATGAACGAATATATGTATACCCTCAATTCCAAACTTATTTCGCATTATCACACCTTTTTAATAAAAATATTAACATGTTTATTAAACAGTACTAACATCTTGATAATTAAGATACCTCACTTATTTTTTTCTTCTTAGGTAACTTTCATTCGTATATACAGTTAAGCTTTTACGTCGACTTCCTACAATCAAGAGAGAAATCGTTTATTTATGCTAAACCAATCTATATATATGCTAATCATATATTCAAAATGCCAATAACATAATCAAATGTTGCAACCTTATAAAGGTGATGCAACTATTAAAGCTTGAGAATTTTTAAATGAGATATGATACACGTACTTTATGTCTGGTAAATCATTCAAATGAAACCAACCATGCATGTGCTTGATATAAAACAATGAATGTATCTTTTGTCAAATCTATAGAACAAGAATTCAGGACGATGATACAAGCAACTTTAACCGAGTTCTTTCAATTTTTTTGGCTAAAACATGTTAATCAAGTGGGATTACTGATGGAAAATTACAAATTGAAACATAAAACTGATAATAGATTTGTGATATGATTATAGAAAATAAGGATGAAGCGGTGCAAATTGATTTATATATATATATATATATATATATATATATATATATATATATATATATATATATATATATATATATATATATATATATATATATATATATT
>JAANYP010005056.1:0-44753 GCA_020465985.1 Centrapalus pauciflorus
AAATTTGAATTTTTAACAACTTTAAAGTTGTTTTTGTTCAAAGTTCAGTAAAACAAATGTGTTTAAAACACATTTTCGAGGGGGGTACAAGTTTTAAAACACTGATAAACAACCCTGAACTTAAATTCATAAAATTCAGTGTGTTTTAGACTTGTAGGAATATAAACAGACATTTCTCGAATAAAAGGTCATTCGAGTTGCATATGTAAGTCATTCGAGTTGCATATGTAAGTCATTCGAGTTGCATATGTAAGTCATTCGAGTTGTATGACAGAGTCATTCGAGTTGCCTATATGTGTCATTCGAGTTTTATCTGAGAGTAATTCGAGTTTCATTATGACTTACATATTACATTCGAGAAACATTTATGTTTCATGCGAGTTGACAAGTTTGTAACACTTAGAAAATTTTCAGAAATAAGTGCTTCAAAGATTATTCAAGTTGGGACTATATTCTAATCGAGAAAATGACTTAGTCATTCGAGTTGGGTGTTGGATCCCATTTTCCATTCGAGTTTAATACATGTTACATTCGAGTTTCATGTATATAACATTCGAGTTTTGTAGTGTCTTAATCGAGTTTTACATGTCTTCATTCGAGAAACTTCAAGACTCATTCGAGTTGAGTCAAACTTCATTCGAGTTGTATATAGACTGATTCGAGTTTCATAGACTCTTCATTCGAGTTTTACAGAGTATTATTCGAGTTTCATAGACTCTTCATTCGAGTTTTACAGAGTATTATTCGAGTTTCATAGACTCTTCATTCGAGTTTTACAGAGTATTATTCAAGTTTCATAATACATTATTCGAGTTGGGTGTAGAATCATTCGAGTTGTTTCATATGTCACCCGAGGTTGTTAAAGTGTCATTCGAGAAAAGTATAGGTTCATTCGAGATTCATCAGAAAATTTTTCTAAGTATAATATTTTAAAGCTTTAAGAAAAATGTCACATTTTTTAAGAAATTGTTATAAATTTGTGTTTTTCTAACATTGGTCTCTAAACGATTGACTTTGGAGTCCTCTCAATAATTTTCAATTATTGTCAGGAATCCCGATGCTTTAAACAGAAAATCACAAGTTTTTGCAATTTCTGATAAAATGTTACAAGTTTTTCTACATTTTGAAAGTTGTCCTTTGTGTACTTGGTAAGTCTAACATGAATTTTATTTTTACAGGTATTCAAATGGCATCTCCTGTACAATCCAAAAATTCTAATTCCTCTGATGCTCAATCATCATCAAATCATACCCTCGTCTCTACCCCAGTCAGATCAACCTCTGTAGCTCGTTCTTCACAAACCCATATTATTCCTGATAATCAACTTGTCAAGCCAAAACATTGCCTTCCTTTCAGGGACAATAACCACCGTTTAGATCCCAAAGTTATAAAAGTAAGCCATCCGATCATTGTGGACATTCTAAAAGGCCATCCTCTTGGTTATCTGCTTCAGTATAAGCCGACTATTCCACAAGTGTACTTACAACAATTTTGGCATACTGTCAAATTTGTTCCTGCGGATGGTAATCACCATTTCAAAGTGACGATTGATCAATTCAAGACGAAGATCACTCTTGCAAGGCTACGTCACAATTTATTTCTTCCACGCCGAATAGACACTGTGAACTTTCCAGAGTTAGCAGATTTTGAGGATTTTGTTTCTGATGAAGAGCTTGTCCATGATTTGATCTGTCTAGGCTACTCAAAGCCACTTCCGAAGAGCTCCAAATTTCACAGAAATGGATTAAATGGTGAATGGTACACACTGTTTGGTATCATTAATCGTTGCATGACTTCAAAGCATACTGGGATTGACCGATGCAGCATCCATTGCCTGAGAATATTTCATGGGATTGCATTCAACAAACACTATGACTTTGCTCAGTGTATCTGGGAAGATCTAAAGGAGATTGTACTTGCTAAAACCACAAACAGAGCAAGGAAATTCGTTCCACTTCAAAGATTTATTCAAATTCTAATCCGAGGGATCTTAAGGGCTAATGAAAATATTCCAAAGAGAGCCAATTCTCAAAGATGCCCAGACTATGTTATGATGAGTTTACATGAAGTGCCAGACTCTCCGAATGCCAACATAATGCCAATCCCAGAGTCATTACTCAAATATGCTGATCAAGAGAGTGAAAATGTGAAGTTGTATCGAATAGATCATGCTCCGATAGAGACCCAAGAACCGGGTTCTCTTAGCCCAGGAGCTTTAAGGATTGAGGAACCTCAGCAAGGGGCTGAAGTTCAGGTTGCCCAGTCTGTGAGTGAGGGAGTAGGAAGTGTGAGGGGTGGTGAGGAAGAAGCAACAAAGTCAGATTCTGAGAGGACATTATCTGATATTCAAGAAGAAGAGGGAGAAGGAGCTGATGATGATGATGATAATGATGATGATGGAGGTGATCATCATGAGGGAGGAGGTTTGATGATCGATATAGTACAGATAGCTCAACAGAGTGTGAGGGAGGTCCTAAGCCCAGAAAGCCGGGACATAGCTACATCTGCTGTTAGCTCTCCTATGAGAGTTAGCATTGAACAAGTCAGTATCCCACTGACGACTGCACACCCTCCTATCCACTCAATCTCCTCTCAACAGGAGATTGTTTCATTTGATCACCGGGATGAAACACACGATCTATCCGAAAGTCAATTGGACTTGATGGATATTGAAACAAGTGCACAATTGCCCGTGTGTACGCCTTCATTTGAATCATAAAGTCTAGATCCTATACACTTTAGGACACTTGAGTCAACTTCATTCGTTGAAGTTAGTGTGGCTGAACTTAGTGTTCCCACCGGAACACCCTTAGTAACGGAAGCATTTGTTGCTCCGTCACTTGAAGAGGGTGGAAGTCCAGTCAGAGAAACGCCAATATCAACTCTGAGCACTGGCCACACAGAAGTTCTTTTTACAAGTTCGACTGTTGTGTCAACTGGAAGTCTACGTGACCCAGTGGTGAGTTTATCCCCTTTTGTTACAGAGTCAACCTTGACAAGTGCACTGAATGCAGCTGTGTCTGGTGTTAATTTACATGTCTCTAATCAGTTAGCGGAAGTAATGGCTCAAATGACAAATATTCAGAAATTTTTAAAGGGAAAAGATGTTGCAGAGGAGTCTGTCAAGCAAAATGACTCAAAGCAAGCTATTGAGGAGTTGAAGGAAGAGTTGAAGGATTTTGTTTTTGATCAATTTGACGAGATGAGAGAACGTATGATCAGCCTGGAAAATACTGTGGTAACTGCGTTGGGTAATCTTTCTGAACGAGTAGCTGCAGTAGAAGAGACCTGCAAGGCTCAAGCTTCCTCGTCAAAGAGAAAACATGATGAGCATGACGAAGACTCCGATGATGCTCCTCATGAGGGGGAGAAGAGGAGAAAGCTTGATCAACCGACACCGGGGATTTTAATGCTGACATATCCAGAGCAGGAGCCAGAAACTCAAGGGAAAGAAGCCGGAGGATCTAAACAGTCAGCTGGTGAACAGAGAGAGCTAGGATTGATTCTTTATGTAGATGTTCCAGTTCCTTTGAACACTCAGTCTGATATTTATCAGTTTATTGAGTATATTGATTCAGAGGAAGACGTTCAAGAGAAAGAAAAAGAGCTAAGTATTCAAGAGATAGGAGAAGAAAGAGAGGAGTATATTGAAGTATCAGAAGATGATGACATAATTACTTTGACTGATGTAGAGTTTAGAGCTGAAAGAATTGAGGAAGAGGAAGTACTAGTTGAGGAAATTATGAAGGATGTTGAATCAACACCAACGGTTGAAAAGCCTGAGGTTGTTGTACAAGTTAAAGAAGAGTTTGAAGAATTCCATTTTGAGAGCAGTATGGCTCAAGAAACGGTTGTGTTGAATGAAGTTGAAGTTATGGATAGATTTTTCAACGAGTATGTGCTAGCTGACGAATCTGAGAAACAACACAGACTTAGATTTCAAGCACAACAAGTGGTCCAGAGGGAAATTCAAGATATGCTAACTTTGTTGAATCAGGATGAGATAAGCAAGAAGAAGATGAAAAAGTTTGAACTTCCAGAGAACAGATCTGCTGAGTTTATCAGAAAAAGGAACAAGATGCCGTATATTGAAGATATTCTGGAGAAACGGATCTTTTGCAAAAAGCAAGCTCCCTGTTCATTCCACAAGTTGTTTAAAGTACTAGAGCCTAACATGCCCAATCTGGTCAACTATGCCAGTTTCTTAAGAAACAAGACTCAAGAGGTTGAGAAGGTGAAGAGTGACTTCAGGATAGTAGATTTGGTGATGATTGAAAAGGAAAGATTTGTTAAGATTTTTTATCCGAAGTTTACTGTAACCAGGTCTGATGGAAACACATATGTATTCACAGAAGCTGACATGTTCAACATGCACTTGGTCGATATTGAAGATCTTTTTGACGAACTGTGCAGGAATAAAAGGAATGAACATTGTAGATTTGCACTGAAGACATTGTTTCATTTTATGCATACCAAACTGGTATTAATGTCAGTGCAAGATCTACAGATTGGAGTTGAGAGAGGCATGAGGAAGATAAACATGACTGCGCCTCACAGAGATATTAAATTTGCTGGTGAACTTAAAGAGTTTCAAGTTATAATGGTGAAGCATCCAGCTGTCATGTACAAAGATAGAAGTAAAAGATTGAGAGCTATGAGAAGTGTTGAACTGAATAAGTTTTCTGATGGAACGTTGATTAAAGTGATGAATGGTCTGAAAGGCAAGCTGGCAGCAGATCAAAAGAGGAAGACAAAGAAAGGAGCTTTATCAGTTAACGATTGAAAACTCATGGTCGATTTTATTTCTAAAATTGAATGGAGGCTGTCAGATCAGAAAAGTATTAGAAGATTTGAACAGAAGCTGGGCCTGTCAACTTGAAGACTTTGCTACTTTCATCAAAGGGGGAGATTGTTGGAATATGTTTTAGTTGATGAAATATCAAAGTCTAGGGACTTAATGTGTAATTTCCTTATAGTTTGTAATTTTGTATAAATAGTCATTTTGACTTTCTAGATTTAATAAGGTCTGTCAGAAACTTCTTTTTGTACGCATTCAATTTAGAAAAGGCAGCACTGTACGAAGAAGAATATTGAGTTCATCATTCTGTAATCATCAAGTTCTTCAATCAAATCATTCGGTTAGTATTGATTACATCTATTGTTCTTATTAATTGCATTGTGTTGATTGAATTGGTAGAAACTATTTTTCACAGATAGATTGGAAAAAAAACAAATTTAGAAGCAAATTTATAGGAAATTGTTAGGTACACGTGGCAATCTCATGTTAAGCCAATTGGCGCTCTATCTAGATGCCATGTGGCATCTAGTTACTCATATAATAGAATAGATAGAAGATTGGAGGTTGTAGTTTGCGGCTGATTTTGCGATAGTTTCATGGCTGGCCTATTTGGAGTGTTCTTTTGGTTGTAAATTGTGCTGTTTTGGTCTAAATAAGAGCTGTTAAGCTGTTTATGACTATGTTCTTGGTTTTTTTTATTTTTGGTGGCACATACGAAAGTTGGTTTTGTGATTTTTCGCTGTGATTAATATTGGGAAAAAAAAACTATTTATTTTTTTTAATTTAGTGATTAGGTAAAGTACAGATTGTGTAAAAAAATTTTACTTTTTTATAAGACAAATTGTTTAAGGATTTAGACAATAAAAGAATATTTAAAAACTTAACCAAAAAAACAGGAGACATAACCATGAAAACAAGAAAAGCACCGCATTGACTTAGGTATATTCAAAGAGGGTAAATGACATCAAAGTGAAAGTTGAAACTTTGGAAATACTTTAAAGGGAAAATGGCATCAAATAGCTCTGAACTTTCGATTTTGTACACATTTTTGTAGTGAACTTTTTTTTGTGCACATTTGGTAGTCAAAGTTTTAAAATTGTTCCAATTTGATAGTTGGCGAACCTGTTAACCGGTTGCTTCCGGTTTTGATGCCTACGTGGGCAATTTTTTTTAATGACGTGACTACCCGTTTTTATATTAACCCGGTTTTATCTATATGGCAACCCGTTTTTTAAAATCACCCGGTTTTATTACCCGGTTCTTACAAGTTGGATCGATCGTATGAAAAAAGAATCGGGCACGGGTTGCCACATAGATAAAATCGGGTATAATATAAAAACGGGTAGCCACGTCATTAAAAAAATTGTCCACATAGGCATCGAAACCGGAAGCAACCGGTTAACAGGTACGTCAACTACCAAATTGGAACAATTTTGAAACTTTGACTACCAAATGTGCACAAAAAAAAAGTTCACTACATAAATGTGTACAAAGTCGAAAGTTTATTTAATGTCATTTTCCCTACTTTAAAACCAAAACAGTAATATAAAATTTGTATAAAAATAATAAATAATCATCCGAACTTTTATGATTTTTTCGGTTTAACCACTCAAATTTTTTTCCAACCGATCAAACCACTAATCTTTTCAATTTTTATTGGTTTGACCAGTTTACCTGTTATCATAGGTGATTTGGTGACGTGTCAATTACGTGACGTTTTTTATCATTGAAAAAATCACTTGAACTACCAAGATTTTTTTGGTTTGACCACCATCCTCTTAAACTAAAAAATAAAACTCCGAGAACCGATAATTCAATGAAATCAAACATACCTTTTCATATTTTTATCAATCAGTAATATATCAAATTAAAATCAATTCATTTTTATTTTTTAAGTTTTTTCAAGATTTTATAAACACTAAAAATAAACCTAATTTAAAGTTCCAAAATTGCTTATGAAATTTTATAATAATTTTAGTTTTTAATTTTCATTTGTTATTTATTTTTTAAAAATTTATTTTAATTATATTATTACTATCGTTAGTGATTACTATCAATCAAATTGATTTCAACAGGTGAAAATTGAATAAACAATACCAATTTAAACATTACTTGATAGAATTTTTATTTGAAACTACAATCAGTTAACATAATTGTCAACAAACTTGATGAACAATACAAAACCTTTGAGAATTAAATTGATTAGAATCTGTTTTGATTAATGTTTAGAAGTAATTCTTCTTTCCAGCTTCAGGCAGTCAAAATCTTCTTGGAACTGAAATACAACAAAGGAAGTCATCATGCAACACAGGAGGAGAACCCCTGTGAGGCACCTCTGACGCTCAAGTTAGACATACTATGGGTAATGTAGTGTAAGGTTTCAGGTAATCAACGAGAGAATGGAAATAAGGAACTTAGTGTATTTCTTGTGCTTACCTTGTTTACGAAGAATGCAAGGATATTTATACATTCCCTTGCCTTATTCCAATTGGCTTCCGCTAAAGGACAAGAAACCTCCTAGGGTTCGGGTAAAAGGTTGTTCTCAGGGTCTGTACTATGGACAGCCCTGGGAACCAATAAGATCTTCTACACGCCTCCGCTTTACATGCTACTTGTCTTATTTGTCTTACTCATAGGTCAACGCCGACATATACAGGGGGCTAGGAACTTTATTATTCAGCAGGCTTTTCTTTAAATCAGAATTATCCATATATATACATATAAATATTTTACCCACACAAACAAGCACCCTAGTCTGAAGTTCTAGAAATCTAGAGCCTCAGACTCCGAGTAAGTGGGAAATATTTATTGATTATATTTTGAATATTAATGGAATAAAAAAGGAAAAAAAATACTCAGGAGTATTAAATAGAGAGGTTTAGAGGATTAATAAAGACCAAGTAGAGTAATGAAATACCTATATCGTAGGTGTGATGATGCGTCGGGTAGCCTAACTGCTCCTGACGTCATAATCATGATGAGGAGTCCAGATGGCGCCTTCAGAGTCCTACGTGTGTTTCTGTGAGTTATATCCGGCGGTTTTATTTTAAGCGGGATCCATTCCCTTAAAAATCGAATCCGTTTCAAATTTTCTACCGTCTTCATTAATATCCTTTTTCATTTTCCCTAACTTCTCTAAACTTCGCTCCTCCGTTCTTCTTCGTGCGTACACAGGTTAGTGGCCACTCCTTCTCTGTCTTTTAGTTCCTTGCCTAATCTGCATTTTTCTTTTCTGTTCCTATTCTTCACTTCCTCTCCAAAATGGAAGAAGTTAGAGTCAGCTTAGTTAGACCTACGGTTTCCGAAAAGTATTTCCGCATCCTCTTGAATGAGATTTACATTCCTGAGAGTCTTCATCCCTCCATTCCAGCAAAAAGGGATAGAGTTGATAACCCTACTCCTGGTCGCATAGCGATTTATGCCAAAGCGTTAAAAATGACACATATGCGCTTTTCTATAAGTCCCTTCTATCTAGACGTGTTAACTCACTACAAGATTCAACTCTCTCAACTATCTCCTTTGGGCACATAAAAAATCCATCTATTCGAAATGGCCTGCAAATCCTTAGGCAAAGAACCCAGTGTAGCTTTACTTAGGGTATTCTTTAAAGTGGGGATGAAGGGGGATTGGTGTACCCTTACCGCTCGGTCGAAGCCTTTTCCTCAGATCTTGATAGGAGGAAGAAACTGTCTGAAGGATTGGAAAGATAAGTTTATGTGGGTGGGTTCATCGGTTATCGGTGAAAATAGGGATTCCCTCTTGATTTGGAGAGACGAGTATGATTCAGATGTTAACGATGTTCCTGAGGAGGAGGAATACGACATCTCTTGTAGGGATGAGCTATGCCGTAGGCGGTTCCGCCTTCGTCCCTATCCGGAGGAGTTGCTAGTATTGGCAGGGTTGAGTACCTCATGGGATTATCCTAGTATTGGCAGGGTTGAGTCTGTTTACCTGTTGCGAATCACCAAGAAGCCTTTTCCTTCAGGATCACTTTCGTTTTATTCTTACTAGTTTGGGTTGTTTTGCAGAACTTTCTATGGAGGACCTGCTAACTGATGATGAGATCTCTGATATTCGCTGGGGAAGGAGAAAGGTGGGGGCTACAGAAGCTGAAATTGCAGGAGAAAAGGTTTTGAGCCTTAGTGAATCTGATGGAGGTACGCTTAGCTTTTTTTATTCTTCTTTGTATTCACTTTCTTAGTCTTTCTTTGATTTCTCTCTATGACCATTTGCTTACCAGATGAGGATGCACATGATCCAAATGTCACTCCTACCTCTGGATCGAAAAGGAAGAAGAAATCTACTGAACAACCCTCTTCTCGGAAATCTGCCCGCATAAGGAGCCAAGCTTCTGCAAGTCCTGTTGATGGAGGTGGTTCTTCTCAAGGTAAAGTATCTGGTTTTGCTGGACGACCTCCCAGACCTCCGGCTCAGAAAAGTAAACTTGTCGATGGATCTGCTGCCCTGCCTGGCACACCCCCTTTTGGTGTTACTTATTCCCCTGGCTTGTTGGCTTCCAGTACCTCCCCTGAATCATCGGTACGATTAAATTTTACTAATGTAGGGGACCTGGCCCAGTTATTGGATCCAGAGCTGGCCGCCAAGGCAGCAAAACTATCTAATGGGTTTTCTGCTATCCTCATTGAGTTGAGTAGAAGGATTATCCATAAGTCTGCTGAAATGGAAAAAATACATACCTCTCTTAAGGATTTCGAGCAGTGTGAAAATCTGCTTAAGGAAGAGATTTGCTTGAAAGGTGAATTAGAGGATAGGCTAAAGGAAAAAGAGGCTGAGTTGGAGCGTCTGCAATTATCACTAGATTGTTGTGAAATAATCTAAGTATGTCAAGCTGTTAGTTAGGATTCTCAAGTTGTTAGTAGTATTTCTGTGTAATTACAAAGTTCAAGCTGCTAGTTCAAGATTCTCAAGCTGCTAGTTCAAAATATTCAAGCTGCCAGAGATAAAGTTCAAGCTGCTTCTGAGATAATAACAGAAAGTGCTAAAAATCAGGAAGTGATAAAGATTTCAAGATTTGAAGATCTTTTGAAGATATCTACTCAAGGAAAATCACAGTTTGTCAAGGAAACAAATCTGAAGGTTATAAATAGAGATAGACTAGGTCTTTCTTATAAAATCGTTGCTTAGCAATTGAAATTCTAACTTGTATTCTGATTAAGTTTTCTCAAGCCTCTAAGGTTGTAAAACCCTAAGAACAATTTGTGTTCTTTGTATAATCAAACAGATTAGAGGTTCTTGTAATCAGTGGTTATCAATACAAGAGGTTTTGATATTAATAGTGTTTTTTTTTCTGTTTTACTTATTCTATTCTTACTGTTCTGAAAGTTTTTCTTAAAATAATTAAGTGTTATTCTGCAAACTTCTTAATTGGACTTTGATTCAAAACAAGATTATTGGTTTAACTCTGATTTATTCAAACTAGTTAATCTTTGGTGATTTGATCTTGACAAGTGGTATCAGAGCCATCGGTTTTGTTTTTATTTTTTTGTTTTCAAAGTCAGAAACTTTCGTTTTTAAATATCTAAATCTTTATAAAAAAAAACCTTTTATGCAATGAGTTTGATGGCAGCAGTAGTGGATCTGGGCAATGACTAAAGTGCCTATGCTCAAACCCACTGAGTTCGAGATGTGGAAACTCAGGATTCAACAGCACATTCAATTTACTGACTATGCTCTATGGGAAGCTGTTGAAAATCCTCCTGCAGTTGATCCTGAACTAGATGCTGAAGGCAAACCTAAAAGAACACCTCCTAAAACTGAGATTGAAAGAAAGACTAGAATGAATGAAGTCAAAACTCTCACTATTTTACAAATAGCTATACCTAATTCTTATCAACATCAGTTTTAAAAATTCTATACTACTCATTCTCTATGGCTTGCTTTAGAGAAAAGATTTGCTGGCAATGCTAGCAAAAAAAGAAATCAAAAGGATCTTTTAAAACAGCAGTACTGGTGGAAAGAATAAACACCTTACTCAAATCTTTGACAGGTTTAATAAGTACATAGGTGAATTGGAGAGTGCTAAGGTTAGCCTGGACCAAGATGAGGTATACAGAAAATTCCTCAAGTCTCTTGGTGAAGAGTGGACTGTGTATGTTGCACAGTGGAGAACAAAGGACACTCTAGATGAAATAGAGTTGGATGATCTCTACAATAGCTTGAGAGTGTTTGAGTCTGAAATAGAGAATAAAAAGAAAACCTTTTCTTATAATCAAAACACTGCTCTATTATCCTCTGCATCTGATGATAAATCAAACTGTTGTGATTCTTTTGCAGCATCTAATGGCAACTCCTCTGAGGTCAACTATGACGCTTTTGTTGCAAGTGATGGATTGTTTGCCCTCAACCCTGAGGATCTGGAATAAATCCATTCACATGATCTAGAGGAGATGGATTTAAAGTGGCAACATGTCATGCTGACAAAGAGGGCTAAGAGATTTCTCAAAAGGACTGGTAGAACAAACTTTCAAGCCAGATCAGAAGACAAACCAGCCTTTGACAAATCAACGGTTGAGTCCTTCAAATGTCACAAACTTGGACACTTTGCTAGAGAGTGTAGATCACAAAGTCAGCAGCAGCCAAGAACCCAAAAGACCAGTCAGACACAATCGTCACAGGCTCTTGTTTTACAAGAGGACAATGTTATTGACTGGAGTGACCATACAGAAGAAGAGTATCACAATCAAGCTCTTATGGCAGAAACTACAAGTGCCACTTCCAGTGACTTACCATCTGAGGTAAATACTAAAATCTGCTCCCAAGCATGCAAAAATATGGTTAAAAGTACAGAGATCATAATGAAAGCATGTGTAAAACTCTAGCTAAGACGGAAGAAAGGAGGTATGAGTATATGCAGACAATAGAGGATCTTGAAAAACAGATTAATGACTGTTGGTACACCTTGTGTGACGATAGCAGTCTAAGTGATCCTACATTGTGGTTCTAGCAAGTGTTTGTTATATATGTTTATATATGGTTGAGATTTATTATGGTTTGTGTGTTTGAACTTGATGTAACGTATTACAAGAAGTTCAAACATAAAGATCAAAGATAAAATCAATCATAAGGTACAAACATAAGTTTCAATACTAAGTTGAGTATGTGAAATAGTAGATTCGAATTATGTAAGGTTTGACATTCGAATCTGTGTCAGATTCGAATGTAGACCTAGATTCGAAGCTAGGCAGATTCGAGAGTGTCTATGAGGACAAACTCGAATGGGCCTTGGGCCAGATTCGAGTTTGGCCCATAACAGACTCGAATTAGCCTCTATAATTAGGGATAGACTCGATTAATTATCAGACTTTTTGCAGAATTCGTGAGTGATTAAGCAAAAGGCGATCTCGAGTTTATCATCAGTGTTAGTGCTGTTTCGGAGAGAATCAGTTCGTAGGATCGTTCGTGTGTCGTTCGTTCAGCCTCTGATAGTCTCCGTGTTTCGTGTGTGAGAGTTGTTTCCGTCTACCCGTTAACGAGGATTCCGCACTCGTTGACGGTTCCGCGTCTAGATAGATCTCGTAGTGGTAGACCTTACAAGTGGTATCAAAGCCTACGGAGTGTTCTTGGTGTTCTTCGTGTTCATCTAGATACATTCTAGGTTTCTTGACGCTCGTGGACGGTTTTACTCTCAAAATCGTGTTTTTCGTGTCCGTCGAGCTTAGCAAATAGTAATCCGGGAAATACTGTGTGGTTTTTCACGTTTTTGATCGAAATCAATATTTTTCATTGCAAAAATATTGATTTAATCTGCAAAACGTTAAAAAATCAAAGTGTTAGCCGTTTTTCGAGTTTGCGGCGCTCGAATCTATTAGGGTTAATTAGGGTTACACTTAGTCTCGAGTCTAACCAAATACGCTCCTTTCGAGTCTGATTCAGAGGGTTTCGAATCTAATTCGAGTTTGTGCTACATTCGAATAGGGTCTCGAGTCTACTTACATTCGAGTTTAATTCGAGTTTGGTCTAGTATCGAATAGGGTTCGAATCTGCTGTGACTTCGAGTTTGCCTGACCTTCGAATCTGAGGACTTTTCGAATCTGACATAATTTCGAGTTTAATTGAATAATATCACTTAATCGAATTTAATCCCAAATAAATTGGAATCTGATTATATTCGAATCTACCTAGATTCGAACGAATTAATTCAAATTAGTTTCGAATTAAATTATTTAAGTTCAATTCAATTACTTTCGAAAAGATGTCAAATCTTCAAAAATTCCTGGAAATGGACCACGAGGTCGGGAAGGCAAACGCTCCGCCTAAGCTGATGAAAATCGAGGATTATTACTGGTGGAAAGATCGGTTTACCGATTTCGTGCGTTTTAATGACATGTGCATGTGGGTGTGTATCGACGAAGGATATATTCCACCAGTTTCTGAAGTTGAAGGCCGTCAGAAAGTCTTATCATACCAAATGATGAAGGAGGATGATAAGAAATTGTATGAAGCCAAAAACAAAGCTTTCTCGATAATCCGAATGGCTTTGCCTCAGGATATACTGCACACTTTTAGGACTCAAAAGACGTCGAAGGAACTTTGGGAGTCTCTAGAGAAGAGGTGTGAGGGTAATCCTAGGGTTCGTAGAAAGCGTACAGAGCTGTTGAAACAACAGTTTGCGATTTTCAAGGCGTTAAAGGATGAACAGCTGGATGATATCATCACCCGGTTCTATCATCCGTTGACGGAACTTGAAAGTCACGGGATTGAGTATACTGACACCGACAAGAACAACAAGCTTCTTGATGCCTTACCAGCCAAATGGGCTATGTATGTGGCAATGATCAAGCTGAATGAAGACAAGTATTATACTCAATCTCTAGATGATATTGTGGGAACGTTGCGGGCATATCACTTCGAGCTACTGAAGGCCGAAACTGATTACGAACAAGTCCAGAATCCAGCAATGTATTTTGGAAAGTCAACAAAACCTTCAGCGACCGCCGATCTGAAGACTGCTACAGCGTTTTTCACCGGAGAAACGTCGTCACCAGCAGAGACTGATGACACATTGAGTAGAGCGTTCTTAGGATTAGGAAGATCGGAAGAACCGCAGCCTCAAGTACAACAGGCTTCGACATCTCAGAGCTATTCGAAGATGCCCATGAGCGCAAAATCAGCGGAAGAACATTTGAATCTGCTTGCTTCTTTTGTGGCCGCGTACGGGAATTGTGTTCAGGGGAAGATTAACGATCCTGCCCTCTGGGATGAGGACTACGATCAAGTCGACCCTGATGATCTTGAGGAAATGGATCTTAAATGGCAACTGGCCATGGTAACCCAACGGGTTAAGAGATTCATCAAGAGAACTGGGAGGAATCTGACAATGAACAACAAGGGGATTGGATTTGATAAGTCCAAGGTAAAGTGCTACAACTGTCAAGGTCTGGGACACTTCGCCAGAGAATGCCAGAGACCGAAGGTAGAGACGTACCAAGGGCAGAGTCAGCATCAGGGACAGTTTCAGAATCAGTCTCAACAACGATACCTTCCAAGTTCATCATCTGGTCAAGCCAATCTAGCTGGTCTACTATCCAATGTTACTTCAGACAGACAGCTAGATGGTACTTATGACTGGAGCTCACATCCAGAGTCAAATGCTCGGGCTTTTATGGCTGAAGTCACGGAAACTGGGTGTGAAGGAGAAGAGCAGACCACAAGGGAAAACAGTCCGATGTGGGTGGAAAAGACGAATGGGCAGACAGTTCTGGAGTTTGCTGCTCAGATGGCCAACGTGGAATCTGATAACTCAAAGGTTAGTCTGACTTACTCTCTTTTTCGTGAATTATGTGTGTTGTGTGTTAATTCTAACGATAGGTTAAATCTAGTCTTAGAATCACATAAAACCATAACTGCTCAAAATGAGAATTTAAAAATTGAAAACGCTAGCCTGAACGATATTAAGCAAGATCTTAAAGAAAAACTTAAGGCTGATGCTCAAGACGTAATAGTTCCGAAAGACAAACTGAGTGAGCAGTGTGTTAGAATAGAGCTTATGTATTAGCATGTAGAGGCATTGACCAAAAATCTTAAAGACAAAGACATTGAGCTAGTTGAAACAAAGGTAAAGGTAGCAGAGGCAAACAGTAAGCTAGAGAAGTTTAGGAATTCAAGCCTAAACCTAGGGAAAGTTTTAGATGCCCAAAGACAATCTAAAAAGCCCGTAGGTCTAGGATTTCATGAAATTCCTCCACCTTTTAATGCAAACTATGTTCCTCAGCCTCAGGAGAAAACTGACAAATCAGTAGACTTAGAGGACACACCTGAACCTAAATCTGAGCCTATAGTAGAAAATACACCTAAGGTGGCTGACACAACTGTCAAGGTTAAGAAAGTCAAATTTGTGACTTCCTCCAGTGAAACACCTACAGGAAAACATAAATTTATTGGGCTGATCAGGACGATGAGCCAGTCGCCATAGATGTACAAAAGGATCAAGATACTAGTGAGACAACTAAGTCTAAGGGAACACACAAAAAGTCCATAGATAAGATGTCTTGCTTCAAATGTCATGAAAAGGGGCATGTTGCTTCTCACTGTCCACTTAGGAAAGCCGAAGTTACACCTAAGACAGTGAACCCAACACCTGTTAAGCCCTCAACCAATGTGGCGAGCACTAGTAGTTCTCAAAGTACCGAGAAAACTGTGCAAGTCGCACCAAAACCAGTTGTGAAACAAACACCGGTAAAGGTTGGACCAAAGGAAGTGGTTAGGACAAATTCACCGAATCGTGTCATCAATCAATCTAGGTCAGCACCTCAACAAGTCTATAGGAGCACAACACCTAGCAGGTCACACACTCCAGTTAGGTCTCATACTCCAGTTAGACAGTACGCACCGGTAACAGCTCAGGGATCACAGTCCGAATTGCAATATAATAGGAATTATTCTAGAGCTCCACAACAAATGCCTACTCAAAGGCAAAGAGTGAATTTAACTCACTCGGCACCACAACAAACTCCTGTTCAACGACCTAAGTCACCTGAAAGGCGAGATGGGTATTTGAAAGAGTTTAAGTATGTGGACGAGAATGGTATAACCAAGTCAGTTATGGCTTGGGTTCCCCGTGATAACTAACCTATTTTCTTTCATGTGCAGGAGATTACCACAGGTCCAAACAACAAGTGGTTCGTCGACAGTGGATGCTCCAGGCACATGACGGGGGAAAGAGGTCTACTTACAGACTTCAAGGGTGGGAATCGGGGGTTTGTATCATTCGCCGGTAACAAAGGAGGAAACATCACGGGTACCGGAGTGGTCACTAATGGGACGATCAAGTTGGACCAAGTTTATCATGTTGATAAATTGGTTCACAATCTCATTAGTGTATCTCAAATCTGTGACAAGAAGAACTCAGTGTTGTTCACGGACACTGAGGCGTTAGTGCTAAAACCGGGATTCAAGATTCCTGAGGAATGGGTATTGATGCGGGCGCCAAGGAAGAATGACTTGTACATGCTAGATATGAACAAGCCGGAGACTTCGATGGGGCCAATTTGTTTATTATCCAAAGCTTCGGAGACGGAATCGGTATTGTGGCACAGACGCATGGCTCACTTGCACCTAAGAAAGATGAACTACATAACGAAGAATGGATTGGTGCAAGGTGTGCCTATGAAGAGCTTTCAGTTCGAGGACAAGTGTCTACCGTGCAAGAAGGGCAAACAACATAAGAAGACACATAAGTCCAAGACGCAGAACTCCATAACCTCAACATTCAATTTGTTGCATATGGACCTTTTCGGACCTATCAACAAAAGGAGTATAGGAGGTAGTTGGTTTTGTTTAGTTCTCACTGACGATTGCTCACGATTTTCTTGGGTTTTCTTTTTAGGTACAAAGGATGAGACGGCTTCCAAGCTCATCGGGTTCTTAGACCAAGTAGAGAATTTCTACGGAACAAGGGTTAAAGGATACGTAGTGATAATGGAACTGAGTTCAAAAACACTGTAATTGGTGTATATTGCCTATCAAAGGGCAGAGTGCATCAATTCAGTGCACCATATGAGCCTCAACAAAATGGGGTGGCCGAACGTAAAAATAGGACATTGATTGAAGCTGCAAGGACTATGCTTTCGGATTCAAAGCTTCCTACCATGTTTTGGGGGGAGGCAGTGAATACCGCGTGCCATATTTTAAACCGAGTCCTTACAGTCAAATCTTTGAACAAAACATGTTATGAAATTTTGAACAAACGGCCACCTAACTTAACTGGATTCGGACCGTTTGGGGTACCATGCACTCTTTTGCGTACAAAACATTAACCGAAGTTTGGTGAAAAGGATGACGAAGGATACTTCCTAGGTTATGTGCCGAACTCACCAAACAAACGGGTTTTTAATAAAACAAATGGTACTGTAGAGATTGTGTATAACATTGAAGTCACCAGTTATACACATGAACCCCAAACTGGTCCGGAATGGATATTTGACTATGAAAAACTATTTGAGTCATTTAACATTCCTTTGGATGATAATGCAGGTACCATCGAAAAGGACATGGCAACGTTGAATCTGAATGACGATGGCCATACCTTTCCGAGAACTACGTTTGAATCCACATCCGAGCCTACTGCGACAGTAGATGGATCTCCAGAAGTTGCTGATCCAAAAGCACCTACCACTGAGAATCAGACTCAAGCATCAAGTTCCAACTCTGAGGAAAATGTCCACGAGGAGGAAAATGTAGAAACTGAGCCTATTCCCCCATTAGGTGAAATAGGATCTAACTTAGGAGATAATCTATGGGTTGATGAGAAAGAGACCTCTAGGATTAACAAGAATCATCCTATAGAAAGCATCATAGGAAATCCTAACGAGGGTGTGAGGACTAGGAGTAGTTTAAATAACAACACTGTGTTGTTGTCGATGATAAATGACTCCGAGGTATATCATACATGTCTCTATTCTTGTTTCATATCGCAAGTAGAGCCTAAGAATGTGCAAATGGCACTTAAGGATAACTCCTGGGTTGAAGCGATGCAGGAAGAACTCTCGCAGTTTAGGAAACTAGAAGTGTGGGAGTTAGTTCCATTACCTCGAGGGGAAGTTGCTATAAGAACCAAATGGGTTTTTAAGTGCAAAAGAGACGCTCGGGGTATAGTCACGCGCAACAAGGCTAGGCTAGTTGTAAAGGGTTTCAACCAAGAGGAGGGAATCGATTACGACGAGGTTTTTGCACCAGTAGCAAGGTTGGAAGCCATTAGGTTGTTTTTAGCTTTTGCCTCCTTCAAGGGCTTTAAGGTATATCAATTAGACGTTAAGAGTGCTTTCCTGTATGGGAAAGTGAAGGAGTTGGTGTATCTAGAACAACCGCCCGGATTTACAGATCCAAAATATCCTGATAGAGTATATCGCTTAGATAAGGCTCTATATGGATTGCATCAGGCACCTAGGGCATGGTATGAGACTCTATCCAACCATTTATTAGAGAACGGGTTTGAAAGGGGTAGGATAGATAGTACTCTGTTTGTTAAGAGGAAGGGAGAACACTTTATCTTGGTACAAGTGTACGTCGATGATATCATTTTTGGATCATCAGACGAACAGATGTGCAAAGATTTCGAGAAGGTGATGAAGTCGAAATTCGAGATGAGTGCTATGGGGGAGTTAAATTTCTTTTTGGGGTTACAAGTTGACCAGAAGAAGGAAGGGATGTTTATCCGTCAGACGAAGTATGTCTATGACATATTGGAACGTTTCGGGATGGAAGGAACAAAATTGACTGCCCATTTCAGCACGCTGATTCAAGTGAATCACAATCTCGGACCGGGTACTGAAAGTGACACCGATTTGGATCCGACTTTTTATCGGGCCATGATTGGATCACTTATGTATTTAACTGCTTCAAGACCTGACATTATGTTTGCTGTGTGTATTTGTGCTAGGTTTCAAGCAAATCCGAAGGAGATGCATATGAAAGCTGTGAAGCGGATTCTATGATACCTCAAGTCGAGAACGAAGCTGGGACTTTGGTATCACGCGGAGGGAGATCTAGAGTTGGAGGAGTTCACGGATTCTGACTACGGAGGATGCAGCTTGACGCGCAAGTCAACAACTGGAGGTTGTCAGTTCCTAGGAGGGAGATTGGTATCCTGGCAATGCAAGAAACAAACATCGGTAGCCGTGTCTGTGAATTCATATTTCATGCAATTCAAACATATACAACACAATTCATATGAACAATTATCAAGCAAACACAATCTATTGAATGATTAAGAGAGAAAATATTACATTGGAGGTTTCGGCTTTCTTGCAAAGCAATCCTTCTTTCTCTCTAAATCAGATCCATATGTGTGTGTGTAATCTTCGATTCATTTTTTTCAACAGTGCACATATCATTCCTATTTATACTTAATACACAAGTATTAAGTATTTACACAAACAACCCCTAAACTATTTAGAATTTACAAACATATACAATATAATTGTTTCATCTCTATTATTTATTCCCAACATTCTCCCCCTTAGAGATGAACACAATTATTAAAATAATATTCATTTCAGCTCTACAAATATTGTCCCTAACAATCTCCCCTTAGAGATGAAATCAATTTTCTGATAAAAGATCATTTCAGGGACTTTTTCGTGAATATTCTTCTTTTCTCTGATCTCTGAATCTTCTTTTTTTCTTTATTTGACTCTCTCTGATCTTCACATATCTTCTTCTCTGATCTTCTCTTTTCTTGTATTTTCTTGTAAGTACACTCCCCCTTGAATCCTGAATAGCTTTTTAATTCTCTCCCTTGATCAATTGTCTTGAGATGATGTAGCAATTGTCTTCAGTTGATTTCAAACTACTCAACAGTTGTTTCTGAAATTCAGCTTTTCTCCCCCTCATGATGATCATAAAAAATTATGAACATCATGCAAAAACTTCAGAAACATTAATTCAATGAAATTACAGTAGAAGAAATACAACAACAATTACAACTCAGAAATTATTACAAATTGATTTTCTCCCCCTTAAACTGACATCTCTCCCCCTATACAAAACAGATTTATCTCACCCCCTCAAAAAGTTCACTCCCCCTCGAATTGATATTATATCTTTTTAAAACAAAACAAAGCTTTACAACTTTGGGGAAAATGAAACACATTCATTTTGTGAGAAAACAAGTCCAGGTCCACATAGGATTCCTGTTTGCACAATAGACAAAATCTATGTGACCTACGTTGAGTGCTGGCGTGATGTTAACACTGGTAGGATTTCCAAATAGTCATCATGAAATCCTTTATCTTGAAAGAATCACTCTTATTTGTTCCGGCTTAGTCACTTTGGACTAGCCGTTTATAGTCACGCAGACTGATAGACTCGATGTGTCCTAAAAGTGTATATAATCAGCTCTAGACACAATGTGCATCAAATGAAGTGGGAGACCGGAGCAAATGTCTTCCTTATTTCAATATCAATAATATCCGAATGACATATCGATAGAAATGTGCTATATCTCCGTGATTATTGAAACAGAAATCTTTTGAGAGATAACTGAGTAGCTGGTGGGGTTAAGTGCATGCGTCACTGGGTCCATGACGTCTTTTTCAATATCAAGTCGCATAGGGCTTGATAGATTATGTGGATTACCCAGCCGACACAGTTTAGATAGGATGTACTTTTCTTTTAATCCTTTCTCAACTCTCAGCACTCAGCATTTTTCAACTAAGCTCCCTCCGGCTCACTTTTGAGAAATGAATTCAGTCAGCTTCATAGCAAAAGCATGATCTGATGCACCACCATCTCCTTTCAATATCAATATCCCTCTCATTTACAATTTATCTCTGCTCGACCCTGTCAGTATCCCGTGATAACTGACACTTCTCAACTAATAAACCTAAAGAACCCTCACCCACACAAACTATAGATGGTTTGCTCCTTGGGTAGGTCTTCCGGTTCTGGTTAGACCATAGAAGCGAAATTTATGCCTATCACTCAGATTGGTGCATAATCGGAGTCAGCAGAAAGATTTTCAGCTTTAAAGCTCAAGAGATATCAGAGAGATTATTTTCAAATAATATGGGAGATATCATAATGAAATAGAAAATCTGATATATGATATGAAAAGAACCAGACTTTCTTGAAAGAATTAGCATTTGGGAGATAACGGGAGAATCCAGTATAAATTGGAAGAGTTATAACAAAGAGAATCTCAGAAGAAATGAGATTATGAAAATCAAAGAGATTAGATCAATTAATCTCAATGATAGATTCAGAGATTCATAAAAATATTTCTTTTCAGCTCAAAAACTCTTTTTATGTGTGTGTCAAATATTTTCGTGAAAAATCACACATAGTTTTGAAAAATGTCATCGTCAAAGTGCGTCTGAAACTCCCCCTGGAAATAAGCATACACAGTTAGTCAACTTATAGAAATGAAATCAGGAGCAAAAAAATTATAAAAATAAAACTCCCTCTAAATCAATGCAGCTTCAGACTTGAATTCAGGGCAGGAATTCCAGAAATATTTGTCTTTCAGACTCGGGTTCTAATCTGAAGTGATTAGAAGCCATATGTCACGGAAGCTCGGGTTTCAGTCTGATGTAACTGAAAGCCTTTGACTCTGGTTCATTGAAGTCCGGGTTCTAGTCTGAATTAACTAGAAATCATTTTGATTTGAAACACGGGTCTTGATCTGATGTAATCAAGAGCCTATTGAAATGAAGAACGGGTCCTTATCTGAAATGATAAGAAACCTATAACCTGCAAAATTTAAGATGTCTTTGGTATCCAAACAGATTTGGATCCAGACTTGTTAGCGCTCTTGGGTACCCATTTCAAAACGGGTTTTGGTACCCACTTGTACTTGCGTTTAGGTACCCGTTGCAAGTTATAACTATCAGCTTCTTTTCCAAAAGCAGAAAACAAATTTCTTTGAGTATGAGAAAATTGAATATCTGAATTTCTAAAGAAACTTGAATTTGAATGATCAGACTTTTGCGAACTCTTCTTTTTGAATAACTGTCCGGTTCTTGCCTGTTTCTGATAATACTTGGTATTTTTCTGTGAATTTGTTTTCTGATTAGAATGACCAGTATTTTCAGAAACTTTAAGAAAATTTGACTTCGAAGATTCACCGGTGTAAATCTTGACCGGAAGTTGTTCAACAATTTTATCTTTGCCGCTGTGTATCTTTAACAGATACTTAAGTTTAAGATCTGAAGAAGAATCAAACTTAGCAGAGTTAGTTAGATTCACTTCACTTTCAGAAGACAAACCAGAGTGATCAACATTGGATTTTAAACACACTGAAGAAGGGGTCTTAACCTTTGACTCAGTTGACGAAGTAAACACATGTAATTGTTTTGTAAGATGAAGTATCTGATCTTCCAAACTTTTGATAATGACTAAATTTGAATTTCTGTCATGATCAAATGATTGGTAATCAGATTTAAAAGATTGTTCTTTGATTAAGAACATTTGTCTTTCATCTTCAAACAATTCAGATTTTGATTTAAAATCTTGTTCTTTAAGTAAGAACTCATGTCTTTCCTTCTCAATCAAATCTTTAGTTAAAGACAACTCTTGTTGAAGAGCAAAAATTTCTTCATTTTTGTTTAAAATACAATTCTGATCAGTTGGTTTTGTCTTACAAAGTGTATCTTCAAGATCCTGAACTTTCTTGTAAAGATCAGATCTTTCAGGCAAAAGATATTTCAGTTGAGTTGCATTCTGAAAATTTTCTTGTTTCAGCTCATCAAGTTCTTTAAGTAATTCAGATATTTTCAATTGATGAGCACAACTCTCAGAGTTTTGTTTTTCTTTTAAGCTTTGAATTTCTTCATTCAATATTTGTACGTCACGTAACGCCAAATGTTTATCAGTATTTAACTGAATGAGAATGTCGTAATTGTTCTTACGAATCTTTTCAGATTCAGTAAGTTTGAAAATCAGCTCAGACTTTGACAATTGTTCAAATTCCATTATGAATTGCTAGAAATTGAATCTTCCAAGATCTTTTATGGAAAAACTGAGTGAATTCTGATAAAACTTTGAAAAACTATTTCAATTAAAGATTACTTGTGAAAAATCAGCTCTGAAATGACTTTTTGACGTTAAAATTTCAGCTTTTCAATTAAAGATTACTTGTGAAAAACTATTTCAATTAAAGATTGCTTTGATCAACTCGAATGAAACATGAAGTTTCTCGATTGATGCTTTGATCAACTCGAATGAAACATGAAGTTTCTCGATTGATGCTTTGATCAACTCGATCAGTTAAGGATAAAACTCGAATGAAGCATACATAAAACTCGAATGAAACACAAACAAACTCGAATAACAACTTGATCAAACTCGATTAAAACAAGGAATTCAGTGTTGCCCGAGTTTGAACAGGAACTGATGAAAATCAAGTTCAAAATGACAATTTTCAACAAAAATTCACGAATTGATTTCAGATTGAAATCGAACCTGCGGTTTTCACACACAAACACTTTTTGAAAAACAACTTTGGCTAATTTCATATTAAAATCCAAAAATCGATCAAAAAAACCTCAAGAACACACACTTTTTCAAAAATTCAGTAAAATCCAAATTAAATCTTGTGTGTTTGGAATTAAAATCTGATGTTTATCACAATAGATTCGACTTTAAATGCTCCACCTTTGTTCCAATTTTCACTTCAATTCATCCACAAAATCAAAAACCTCAATTAATTTTCTGTTTTCGAAAAACTTGATGGAACAGTGTTCGAAAAAAAATGAAAATTCAGATTCAAAATTCAATCAATTTAATCCATATTAGGCTTTGATACCAATTGTGAAAATTAGTTTCTTCCAATTCATTCAACTAGATGCAATTAATAAGAACAGAGAATTTAATCAATACTGACCGAATGATTTGATTGAAGAACTTGATGATTACAAAAATGATGAACTGAAATATCCTTCTACGTACAGAGCTGCTGTCTAGATTGTATGCGTACAAAAAGTGATATCTGACAGATCTGATACATTCTAGAAAGTCAACATGACTATTTATACACAATTACAAACTATAAGGAAATTACACATTAAGTCCCTAGACTTTGGTATTTCATCAACTAAAACATATTCCAACAATCTCCCCCTTTGATGAAAGTAGCAAAAGTCTTCAAGTTGACAAGCCCAGCTTCTGTTCAAATCTTCTAATACTTTTCCGATCTGACAGCCTCCATTCAATTTTAGAAATAAATTCGACCATGAGTTTTCGATCGTTAACTGATAAAGCTCCTTTCTTTGTCTTCCTCTTTTGATCTGCTGCCAGCTTGCCTTTCAGACCATTCATCACTTTAATCAACGTTCCATCAGAAAACTTATTCAGTTCAACACTTCTCATAGCTCTCAATCTTTTACTTCTATCTTTGTACATGACAGCTGGATGCTTCACCATTATAACTTGAAACTCTTTAAGTTCACCAGCAAATTTAATATCTCTGTGAGGTGCAGTCATGTTTATCTTCCTCATGCCTCTCTCAACTCCAATCTGTAGATCTTGCACTGACATTAATACCAGTTTGGTATGCATAAAATGAAACAATGTCTTCAGTGCAAATCTACAATGTTCATTCCTTTTATTCCTGCACAGTTCGTCAAAAAGATCTTCAATATCGACCAAGTGCATGTTGAACATGTCAGCTTCTGTGAATACATATGTGTGTGTGTAATCTTCGATTCATTTTTTTCAACAGTGCACATATCATTCCTATTTATACTTAATACACAAGTATTAAGTATTTACACAAACAACCCCTAAACTATTTAGAATTTACAAACATATACAATATAATTGTTTCATCTCTATTATTTATTCCCAACAGTGTCAACGTGCGAGGCCGAGTATGTTGCTGCTGGTAGTTGCTGCTCACAGGTTCTGTGGATACAACAACAATTGCGGGATTACGGTTTGGCTTATACTCAAACTCCAATTAGGATAGACAACCAATCTACAATTGCTATAACTAACAATCCAGTTAAACATAACAAAACAAAGCACATAGACATTAGGCATCATTTTATTCGTGATTGTGCTGAAAAGAACTTAATCAAATTGGTAAAAGTGGCAACAGAAGATAATAATGCTGATTTATTTACCAAAGCATTTGATAAGTCACGGTTTGAATATTTAATTCAACTAAATGGAATGCGCAACCCAGAGTAATTTGGCCTTTGTAGTAGTTTATTTCCTTTTATAGTAGTAGTATTTCTTTCTTTTTATAGTAAGTCTGCTAATTTAGGATAGTTTCTATTTTTAGTAAGTTAGTAGGTTATCTTATTTTATTGCTATTTCTTTATGAAAAACAAAAGAAAAAAAAGAGAGAAAATTATAAAAATACAAAAAAAGGAGAATATCAGAAAAGGAGTTAAGTCTTAGGAGCATAGGTTCAAAGTGACGAAAATTAGCACAGTCGTTACAAACTCTAAGTGTTTAGGCTTTCACACATAATACAACTAAATTCTAAGTGTTATACTTTAGTTTAGTTTGATGTGTTGGTAGGCATAATACATATAGGGAGTCTCAAGGCAAATAAAATATTCAAGAAAAAGTCAAGCGTGTCGCTAACTTAGACGTACGACCAATCGGTCTTAATTTTTTATGTACAAGACATACAAACTTTGAGTCTAAATGAGGTATGTAAACTTTCTGGGGATGTATACATCTGAAAATGGAAAGAATAGAAAAATCATATAAAATTTGAGAGTCGAAAACATGTAACTCTGTTGTACGTAAGTACAGACCTGTTGCCTCTGTTTAGATTCGGGTTGGCAAGATATGTCGCTTTGTTGTACGTCGGTACAGACCTGTCACCGCTGTCTTGCTAACTTTAAAAATAAACCTTAAGTCAAACTAAGACACTTTGTTGTATGAAAATACAGACCTGTGTCCGATGTTTGTCTTTTAAAGAAAGTTTGCAAATGCCAACAAGTTAGAATCTTTGTCTGTGTGCCTTGATCATAAAAGTATGTCTATGTCTAAGTCACGTAAGATAATTTCATGATAAATAAAAATTCCAAGGGATATTCCGAAATGTAGCATGTTTAAAGGGGTAAAATACCAACAATCGGCTAAATAGGTATTTCACGACAAACAATCAAAGGAATCAAAATTTCCTAAGTGTGAAAGTTTAAGTACTGAAAGTGAGTCTCTGACATCGCTATCAGGTTGAACCTTTCTTAGACTATACTCATCAAAAAGATTTTGTTTAATTTTTAGCTTAGGTTGTAAATTTTAATAGGTATAGCTTAAGTCTAAGTTAAATTTTTTTTAGTCAAAATTTTTTATTTTATTTTATTTTATTTTACCTTAGTTTATTTTATTTTAGTTTACTTTTATTTTTATTTTTATTTTTATTTTTACTTAGGAAAAAGGTCCAAAATTACTGAGGGTACATTCATAGTTGGATAAAATAAACACTGCGTGAAAAATCATGTGCTTAGGGTAAAAGATTTGGCATAGTTTATCTTGTTACACAATACCGTAGAAAAGGTTGAAAAAGTTGAAGTTATTTCAAAAATTTTCGAAATTTTTCTAAGTGTTGGTGTTATTCGAGTTTAGGACAGACTCGACACAGGGTTTTCGAATCTGTCAGTAGATTCGAGTCTGACCATAGATTCGAAGGTTGGTGGTATATATAGGTTAACAGTGAAGTCATTAACTCCTTACTGTTTTCGAATCTATATCCTCGAGTCTATCCGGCGATTTCGAATCTACTCCTCGAATCTACCGTTTTTCTCAAAAACGACAATTTGTCGAGTCTCTTGCCTTAGTGTTCGATTCTACTGATACTTCTAGGTACAAACAACTTGATTGTACAAGATTCATGTAGTTTTATACACCATTTTAGGCAAAATCATCGATTTTTGAAGGTTTATGGGTATAAATCGTGGTTTTCAAAATTACCAAGATTGGACCGATGAATAGTCAAATTAAATACACATATCTGTGATTAGTAACTAGTAGGACTAATGAATGTAATTCTCTGAGTCCAACAAGGTTAAAATCAAGAGATTTGGTGTTGAGTAGGGTCGACGGTTCGAATCTGTTCCTGAGGTCTCTCGAGTCTGTCATTAAACTCGAGAAGGACACTAGATTCGAATCTGTCATCAAACTCGAAGGGGGGACTTATTCGAATATGTCCATTTCGAATCTGTTACTGTATTTGAATTATTTAATTTAAATTTTAGTAAACTTGTAGAAATTCTTGTGTGTTGGATTTTGTACTTAATCAAGTTCAAAATTAAACAAATTTGAATTTAGGCAAGTCTATTGATTTTTTTAATTCTAATAGTTTATTTTTGTGCAGATATGGCTGTTCGAGTGTTTGTGCCGAAGCACAATATGGTCCTTCACCCCGACCATCATATCCCTGAGGCGCAGGGATTCAGACAAATGTTGGATTTCCTAGTAGAATCTAGGATTGGTTTTGCTTTGTCCCATAATGTTCAGATTGTTCTACCATATGTTCGTCAATTTTATGATCATCTTCAGGTAGACTGCTCTGTCACCCCGACAGTGCTAAGAACTAGAATAGCTGGCCAACCGCTAGTGTTTTCTGCGGATATGCTGCGTCAGGTGTTGCAGCTGGGTTCACAGGAAGAGGAGTCTGGGCCAATCGACTTTCCTCTGAGTATCAGGCAAGCGGCATTTCAAAGAATAGGTTACAGTTTGGATGTCACTAAAACGTCCTATATGAAGAGCGGGCTAATTGGCCAATGGAGATTTTTGGCTCATGTTTTCATGGTCTGTTTCGCAGCAAAGAAAGCTGGCTTTGATTACATCGTCTCGAAGATCCAGTCTGGGATTATCGCGTTAGTATATAATCGGCCATTCAGTTTCTCGGAAATGTTTTTCTCCGAATTTGTTCATCAAATCACCGCTCCAGAAAATCAACAATTCCTGCTGTATCCACGGTTAATCATGATGCTTATCAGGCATTTCTTGCCGAATCTGCCGCAGTTAAATGAGATTCAGAGCGTAGCTGTAATGGATAAGAGGATCTTTGCTGATTGTTCCTCGCAAAGAGGAAAGTTGGCGGTTCCAGTTGAACGTCCGTTGTTTGGAGCCATTTTGGATAGGAATTTTGAAGCCCCAGATTTTGCCAACTGGGCAGGGGAAGTTGAAGTTCAAGCCAGGCAGCCACCACAACAACAAAGACAACCGCGAGCACAGCCACAACGGCGAAGACAAAGAGCGACTGCGAGTCAAACACATGCATCAAGGTCTTCTACAAGTCAGCAGCCGGAGGTACAAGAAGCAGGTCCTTCGAATGTCCCAAGCGAAGCTGATCAGTTGTGCCAAACTTTATATGAAATTTGGGAAGCAGGACCTAACACCAATGAAGAGATATCGGCAGCATTGGTGGGGGAATTACTTGAGCCTCCAGAGGGAGAAGAAGATGTGTTGAGAGATGTTGACGAATATGTGCCAGAGCAGACTGGTAATGATGAGTCATCCTCTGCAACCGAATCAGAGGAAATGGAGGAAATTGAAGTTGAAGCTCCAGAGTCTGTGTCTACTGAACCTCATGTTCAAATAGGAACATATGGATCAAGGTTGGTAGTTAATGAAGAAGCTTCGAGGAGGAGAGTAATAAGAGAGTCTGATGAATCCGATTTTGAAGAAGAGGAAGTTGCACCTTTAGTGACAAGGCAACGGGCCAAGCGTCACAGATTCATGCAAGGATCATCTTCAGCCTCCGCAGAACAACCAGAAATCTCTCAACCTCAAAACACTCAACCTCAAGAACCTCAAACCAACATTCCACCACCACCACGTGATGAATCATATATTCCATCGCCAATCCTTCCAACTCCGATACAGTCAATTCCATCAACCTCATCATCATATGCCGACAATCAACGATTTCTGCAGCTTAAAGCTCGTGTTGACTTCCAGAATGTCCATATCTTAAGCATAACCAAGGCAGTCGGTGAAATTCAGACGCATAATGCAAATCTTGATAAGGAGAATGCCGATTTGAAGAAGATTGTGGAAAAGGTCCAGGAAGAAAACACAGAGTTAAAAACATTTGTTTGCGATCAGGCAGCTGAGATAAGGACGATGCGCTCCCTAATAGAGCAGTTAATGAAAAATTTACAGGCTCAGGGGGAGACGTCGTGCCGTGATCAGGAAGTACAGAGGCCGAGAGATGATGATGATGAAGACAACCAAGGCAATGATCCCAGCCCTAAAAGTCAGAATGAGCCAGTAGATTTTTCTGCTGCTCAGACTGCTCAATCTCAGGGGGAGCCTAGTCTAGCAGGAGGAGAAGTAGGATAAGCGAGTTCATCAAAGCCTACGGATTTTGAGATTAGTGAGATGATAGATGCTCTCATGAATCTTGATGATGATCCGATGGATTTGGGTTTTGATTTTGAAGATGAAATGGAAGAGCTAGAAGAGGGTGAGTTTGTTCCAGAAGACATAGTTGACTGGAAATCCGATGACGAGGTATGTGCTGATGAGGACGATGAAGCTGATGAGATCGTCGTACAGCAAAATCCTATCACTGATACATATATAATAGAAGGAAACGATGTTGTTAACATAGAATTAGTGAATGCTGCGTTAAATGTTCAGCCATCAATAGAAGAACCTGCCAGAGAACTAACAAATGAAGAGAAGAGAAAGTTATGGTTCAGAGCTGAGAAGACGGAATTAGAGCTGAAAAAGAAAATGAGGGTGCCGGGTACTGGAAAGTTGTCTGGAAGCATATTAAGCTGGTTCTTTGATCGAGAACTGCAGCTATTCATAATTAAGAGGAAAGACGGGCTCCAGTACCTGAGGCGAACTCTGAAAGCTTTCAATTCACTGCCAAAGATCGAGATCACAGCGTTAGCATGGAAAGATCTGATTAATATTGGCAATGATCCCTACGCAGATGTAATTGCAAGAATCATAAGAAAAGAGGGAAGATCAAGGAAGTTTGAGCGACTGAATCCAAGGGTTGGAAAAAGAGTAGAAGATCCTTCACGTATTGATCCTCTAACTGGGCGACCTTGGATGAAGATCCACTACAAACCAGTAAGATGTCTAAGGAAGGTGCCGCTCAAGCCTATGCCACAGAATGTCTTGAAGAATCTACATTGGTGGTATGCTGAGAGTGAGACTGGAGAAGCGGTCATGGAAGATTTTGAAGAAAAAGTTATTCTTAGAGTCTACGATCCTCTTCACCTGGTAAACCTTTCTAGAGATGATCTTCATATTTTACATGCTTGTAAGATTTCTAGTGATTCACATATGGATAGTGAGGCTAGGAAATATGAGAATGTGGTTAAAATATGTGTTGAAAAGGGCTTGTATGCTGGAAGTAGTTTGAATAAATAATAAACAAAGTTCTTGATCAAATGTGTGAATTATTAGAAGCTATCGTCAAGGGGGAGTCTGTTGGTACACCTTGTGTGACGATAGCAGTCTAAGTGATCCTACATTGTGGTTCTAGCAAGTGTTTGTTATATATGTTTATATATAGTTGAGATTTATTATGGTTTGTGTGTTTGAACTTGATGTAACGTATTACAATAAGTTCAAACATAAAGATCAAAGATAAAATCAATCATAAGGTAAAAACATAGTTTCAATACTAAGTTGAGTATGTGAAATAGTAGATTCGAATTATGTAGGTTTGACATTCGAATCTGTGTCAGATTCGAATGTAGACCTAGATTTGAAGCTAGGCAGATTCAAGAGTGTCTATGAGGACAAACTCGAATGGGCCTTGGGCCAGATTCGAGTTTGGCCCATAACAGACTCGAATTAGCCTCTATAATTAGGGATAGACTCGATTAATTATCAGACTTTTTGCAGAATTCGTGAGTGATTAAGCAAAAGGCGATCTCGAGTTTATCATCAGTGTTAGTGCCGTTTCGGAGAGAATCAGTTCGTAGGATCGTTCGTGTGTCGTTCGTTCAGCCTCTGATAGTCTCCGTGTTTCGTGTGTGAGAGTTGTTTCCGTCTACCCGTTAACGAGGATTCCGCACTCGTTGACGGTTCCGCGTCTAGATAGATCTCGTAGTGGTAGACCTTACAATGACTATAAAGATAGTGAGATTCAGATGTGACATGATAGGACATGTCATGAATGGGAGAAAAAGGAACTTGAGGAGAAAATAGAGACCCTTAATAAGAAACTAGAAGAGGCTAAACAAAGGGTGCTGAAAGCTCACAAGAAAGTAGATAGTATAAATATTGATTTGGGTAACTTCAAGTTAGCCAACCAAAAGTTAGAACACCTAATGGAAGTTCAGTTCAAAGATAGGGTAAAGTCTCAACTAAATCCCAAGGAAGCACTAGGATACAATGCCACCCCAACTCCTTACAATAACAAATACATTCATCCTATAAGTGAAGTTGCTGATACGCTTGTGAATGAACCCCTAGATGAGAAGAAGAAAATTGTAGATCCTGTCCTTGAGGATAAGCCTGAGTTGGTACATGGACTAGTTACTGATGTACATAGTAATAATGAGGAAGAAGAGGGTAATCATAAAAACATGAGGGAACCCATACTAACCCCAGTTTCTAACACCATTAAGGCTAATACATCCAACAGAGAGAGTAACGATGTTATTAGAGCCAACACCATGAGGGAAGACACCAACAGTATGAAGAATCAGTTCTGGTCACACAAAACTTGTTCACCAATCAAAACAGTCAAAAGATGTTTTCACTGTGGCAGGAAAATCATTTGGCCAAACAATGCCTTTACAAGCCAATTGTTGAAAGGCAAACTTTTTTTCAAAAACAATCTGTTTTACAAAAGCCGAACGTTTTAAAGACTTCAAAACCTGCCACACCAGTTCCAAAGCACACGGTTGACCACAAGTTTGTAAAGGTCAACAAAAAGCAGCCTGTACTTAGACAACAAGCTTTAAATAAAACTAAACAGAGTGTGTAAGGTCTTGACTCTACGGATCTATCTCGACGCGACACCGTCCAACGAGTACGGAATCCTCGTTAGCGGCTTGACGGTAAGATCACACACACGGAAACACGGAGACTACCACGGTGTTAGACGAACGACTACGAGCGCCCCTACACGATGATTCTCTCCGAAACAACTCTCTGGAAACTTGCAAGTTCGAGATCGCCATTTTGCTTAATCGCTCTGAAATTCTGCAAAAAGTCTGATAATTAATCGAACTAACCCTTAATTATACTGACAGATTCGAGTTTGTCTAGGACAAATTTGAATCAGTCCCAAGGACCATTCGAATTTGTCCTCATGACAAATTCGAATTTACCTATAAATTCGAACTTCACATATTAAACTTATATTTGAACTTATGTTTTAACTTATGTTTGAATTTATCTTTGAACTTTATGTTTGAACTTCTTGTAATACATTACACCAAGTTCAAACGTACAATCAATCAATTATCAAACACACATAAACACATATATCAAACACTATCCAATATTCAATACCAAGTTACTTGACTTACACAAAATGCTATCAAAACTTAGACTGCTATCATCACACAGAGTGTACTAACAGACTCCCCCTTGACGATAGCTTCTAACTATTTACATTTGACTAAGTACTTGGTCCATATAGACTACTACCTGCATATAGACCTATATCTATACATATTCTTACTATCTTCTGGAACTTCCTGGCTTCAGATCTCCATCCTTCGTGGAAGAAGATAGGCTGATCATGTAGCTTCTTCAGGTCGTCCTTTGATAGATTTATTAAGTGCAGTGGATCATACACTTTCAAAATAACTTTGTCATGTGCATCTTCCATTACAGCTTCAACAGTCTCATTATCGATATACCACCACTTCATGTTACTTAAAACATTCTGTGGCATCGATTTCATTGGCACCTTCTTCAAACATCTTACAGGTTTGTATACCATTCTGGCCCATGGCCTACCTGTATGAGGATCTATTCTTGATTCGTCCTCGACTCTCTTCCCGGTCCTCGGTTTGAGCCTTTCAAATTTTCCTGACCGACCCTCTTTTCTTATAATCTTCGCAATCACTTCAGCATACGGGTCGTCACCAATATTGATCAAATCCTTCCAAGCTAACTCTTTCACTTCAACCTTGGGTAATGTGTTGAATACTTTCAGTGTTCGCCTCAAGTATTGAAGTCCATCTCTCCTTTTCAATATAAATAGCTGCAATTCTCGGTCAAAGAACTAGCTTATAATTCCTCCTGAGAGATTTTCTGAGCCCGGAACTCTCATTCTTTTCTTCATCTTCGGCTCTGTCTTCTTTTCTTCTTTCCTGAACCATAAATTCATCAATTCAGCTCTAGATGGCTCTTTCTCTGCTTCTTCAAGTTCAGAATCCGTTATCGAGGCTAGCTTGATCTCATCAATATCAATCACATTATGATTGTCTTGGACATATAACTCCGTGATAGGCTGTGAGTTTACAATTACCTCATTGACATTGTCGTCGTCATCCTCTATCACTTCGTCATCAGATCTCCAATCAACTATTTCCTCTGGCACGAATTCTCCTTCCTCGAACTCCTCTATCTCATCCTCAAAATAAAATTCCATTACTTCTTCCTCAATATCCGTTAGAGCGTCTATCATTTCGCTCTCAACAGTCTTTGAGGGACTAGCTTCACCTCCTTCACTTCCTTCAGCTCCAGTCTGACTTGGCTCCCCCTGAACTTCGGCGTGTTGTGCAGCAGAAAAATCTACTGGCTCACTGTCTTTTGGTGCATCGGGATCATTGCCTTCGTCATCTCTTCTTAACTCTTCAGTCTCCCTGCAACTAGTCTCCCCCTGAGCCTTTAGATTTTTCATCAATTGCTCAATGAGGGACCTCATAGTTCGGATTTCTGCAGCCAGGTCGGCGACGAATGTCTTCAGTTCAAGATTCTCTTTATCAATGTTAGCGTTATGCGCTTGAAGTTCGCCGACGGCTTTAGTAAGTTGAAATATTTGGACTTGCTGGAAATCAACCTTGCTTCTGAGCTTAGAAAACCTTTGGTTGTCAGTGAAGGTGGATGAGGTGGATGGAATGGATGTGATAGGTGACGGGATGATTGGTGGTGGAATTGATGATGGAACGGGTGGTGGTGGTGGTGGAATGGATGTTTGAGCGGATGGTGCTTCAGGCTCAGAGGCAGAAGAAGACGAAGCTCCCTGCATAAATCGATGCCTTTTGGCCCTCTGTCTAGGCACCAATGGAGCTGTATCTTCAATCTCGAAACCGGAGTCATCTTCATCCGAATCCCTAGATGCTCTCCTCTTCTCTGCCTCGTGATTAATAACCACTATTCTTGATCCATATCTGCCTATTCGAAAAAGCTGGATCTTCTACCTTTTCTGCTGCTGCTTCTTCAGCGACTTCTTCTACCTCAATCTCTTCCGCTTCTTCGGACTCAGATTCAGATGTGGTCACAGCTTGACCCTCTACCTCAGGTATATATTCATTTATTTGGCGCAGAATATCTTCTTCATCAACCGGAGGTTCCAGAATATCTCCAACAAGCTCAGTCGTAATCTCTTCATTTGCATGCGAGCCTTGAGCCCAAATCTCTTCCAAGGTCTCCACCCGTGGATCAATTACAGGGGCTACAACTGAAGGACTGGCAGCATCCGTTGAAGGACCTGCTTCTACTGACTCCTGTACTCTGCTAGTTGAAGGCCTTGTAGCTTGAGTTTGTCTAACTTGAGCTCTCTGCCTCCTTCTTGGTTGTTGCTGAGGCCTCTGTTGTTGCTGTTGTTGTTGCGGCTGTTGCTGTACTTGTACTTCTCCAGCCCAGTTTGCACCTTCCGGGGCTTCAAAATCAGGATTCACCACAGCACCAAAAAGTGGTGCATCTATTGGTCTAACCAATTCACCCCTACGGGCATTAGGCGCTTGACAATCTGCAAATATTCTCTTGTTGATCACGGCAACACTTTGAATTTCTGGCAATTACGGCAGATTTGGCAAAAAATGTCTGATCAGCATCATCACGAACCTAGGATACATCAAAAACCTTTCTCTTGCTGGAGCTGTTATTTGGTGAACAAACTCCGCAAAGAACATTTCGGAATAACTAAACCTCTGGTTGTAGACCAATGCTATCATCGCCGATTGCATCTTCGACACGATGTAATCAAAACCGGCTTTCTTCGGAGTGAAGCACACCATGAAGACATGTGCTAGATACCTCCACTGCCCTATTAAACCACTTTTCATATACGATGCCTTTGCCACATCAAGGCCATACCCCATTCTTAAGAACGCTGCTTGCCTAACTTCCAACGGGAAGTCAATTGGCCCAGCTTCCTGCTCGGCAGACCCCAACTGCAAGACCCTGCGCAACACATCTGCTGAGAACACAAGAGGCTACCTGGCTATTCTGGTCCTTAATACAGTTGGAGTAACTATACAATCGACCTGCAGATGATCCCAAAACTGCCTAACATAAGGCATCACTATCTGTACATTGTGCGAAAGGGCATAAGAGACCCTTGAAGCAGCCAAAAAATCCGCCATCTGTCGGAATGCCTGAGCTTCAGGCAGCTCACGGTCTGGTGACACGACCATATTATTCTTTTGGATCAACGCTCTATCCCCCATATCTGCACAATAAAGTATACAATATATTAGAATGAACAAAATAAAAATAAACTTGTTTACATTCAAATTTGTTTTATTGTGAACTTATGTAAGTTCAAAATCCAACACATATGAATTTCTACAAGTTTGATTTAAAAATTATCCAAACATTTCGATTTTAACAGCAAATTCGAATAACATGTTCGAAACAAACCCTCATTCGAGTTTATTGGTATGTTCGAATTTAGGCTCAAATTCGAATCTAAGAACAAACTCGAAAGTCGGCTTTTTCAAAACAAGAATCCAAGATTTAAACCAATTTAGACTTAGAAAATCACATTCATTAGTCCTAATAGGTTCTAATCGAAGATATTTAACACTTATTTGAGGTTTCACCGGTTCAAACTTTGTGATTTTGAATTACAAAGTTCAAAACCTTTAAATCCTCAAATCTAGTCGATTTTGGCTCAAATTGAGTCATAAACATCCTAAATCTTATATAATGATGTTGATTATACCTAGATTTGGTACTATGCTCGAGTACAAACGGACAAAACTTCGATTAACAGTTGAAAACTCGAAGACGACAAACTCGAAGGGGGTAAATTCGAAATCGCACTGAACAAACTCGAGAAGGTAAATTCGAATGTAGGTGAATAATGAATGTTCACTGTTGACCTATATATACTAACTACCTTCGAATTTGTCTCCAAATTTGAATTTACTGCCAAATTCGAATGAAACATTCGACTTTGGCTTAAATTCGAATTTAACTGAAAATTTCAAAATTTTTGAAAATCTTTGAATTAATTTCAACTTTTTCAACTTTTCCAACTTTTTCGTGTAACGGAACAAACTATGCAAAATTCATTTACCCTAAGCACAAGATTTTCACGCAATGTTTATTTATTCAACTAAGAATGCATCCTCAGAAACTTTGATCTTTTTCCTAAAGAAAATAAAATAAGATGAAATAAAAATACAGTAAAATAAAATAAAATTAAAATTAAAATTTTTGAACAAAATTTAAACTTAAACTAATCTACAATATTTTTAAAATTTACAAGCTATTCTTCACACTAACAGAATAGTTTTGACGAGAATAGTCAAAGAAAGGTTCAATCAGATAGCGGTGTCAAATACGCACTTTCAGTATCTTACTTTCACACTTAGGAATTTTTTTTGATTCCTTTTATTATTTGTCGTGACACACATTTCTAGATGATTGTTGGTATTATTTTCCCTTTAAACATGTTACACTTCGGAATATCCCTTGGCCTTTCTATTTATCAAGAAATTACCTTACGTGACTCATACTTAGACATACTTTTATGATCAAGGCATACACACAATGATTATAACTTTTCGGTATTGCAAACTTTCTTTAAAAGGCAAACTTCGGACACAGGTCTGTATTTACACACAACAGAGTGTCTTAGTTTGTCTTAAAGTATATTTTTAAATCTAGCAAGACAGCGGTGACAGGTCTGTACCGTCGTACAACAAAGCGACTTATCTTGCTAACTCGAGTCAAACCAGAGGCAACAGGTCTGTACTTACGTACAACAGAGTTACTTGTTTTGACTCTTAATTCAGTATCATGATTTTTCTATTCTTTTCATTTCTTTAAGATGTATCTGATGTTGCTATACATCCCCCAGAAAGTTTGCATACCTCATTTAGAATCAATGTATGTATGTCTCTAACATAAAAATTAAGACCATTTGGTCATACATCTAAGTTAGTGGCATGTCTGACTTTTTCTTGAATGTTTTATTAGCCTTGAGACTCCCTATATGTATTATGCCTACCAACACATCATACTAGATAATGTATAACACTTAGAATTTTAGGTGCATTGTGTGTGAAAGCTTAACACTTAGAGATTGTATCGACTGTGCTAATTTTCGTCACTTTGAACCTATGTATCTAAGACTTAACTCATTTTCTGATATTCGCTTTTTTTGAATTTTTTATGGTTTTCTATCTTTTTTCTTTTGTTTTTCATAAATAAGAATAAGAAAATAAAATTACCTACTAACTTACTATAAAAAGGAAAATTTCCTAAGCTACTAAACTTACTATAAAAAGAAAGAAACTCTAATGCTATAAAAGGAAATAAACTCTACTAAGGTCAATTTACTCTGGATTACGCATTCCGTTTAGTTGAGCTAAATACTCAAAACGTGACTTATCAAAAGCTTTGGTAAATAAATCCGCATTATTATCATCCGTTGCAACTTTTACCAGCTTAATTAAGTTATTTTCAGCACAATCACGAATAAAGTGGTGTCTTATGTCTACGTGCTTGGTTTTACTGTGTTTAATTGGATTATTTGTTATAGCAATAGTTGACTGGTTATCTATCCTAATAGGAGTATGAGTATAAGTCAAACCGTAATCCCGCAACACAGAACCTGTGAACAGCAACTACCCGCAGCAACATACTCGGCCTCGCATGTGGACACGACTACCGAAGTCTGTTTCTTGCATTGCCAGGAAACGAGCCTCCCTCCTAGGAACTGACAACCTCCAGTTGTTGACTTGCGGTTCAAGCTGCATCCGCCATAGTCTGAATCCGTGAATGCCTCCAATTCCAGATCACCCTCTGCGTGATACCAAAGTCCCAGCTTCGGTTTCGACTTGAGGTATCTCAGAATCCGCTTCACAGCTTTCATGTGCATCTCCTTTGGATTAGCTTGAAACCTAGCACAAATACACACAGCAGACATTATATCAGGTCTAGAAGCAGTTAAATACATGAGTGACCCAATCATGGCCCGATATAACGTCGGATCCACATCGGTATCACTTTCTGTACATGGTCCGAGATTATGATTCACTTGAATCGGCGTGCTGAAGTGAGCTGTTAGCTTGGTTCCTTCCATCCCGAAGCGCTCTAAGATGTCGTAGACATACTTCGTTTGATGAATAAACATGTCCTCCTTCCTCTGTTCGACTTGCAAACCCAGAAAGAAGTTTAACTCGCCCATCGCACTCATCTCAAACTTTGACTTCATCACCTTTTCAAAATCTGTGCACATCTGCTCGTCTGATGATCCAAAAATGAAATCATCGACGTACACTTGTACCAAGATGAAATGATCACCTTTTTGCTTCACGAACAGCTATGTATTCTCACTCTTTCAAACCCGTTGTATAAAAGATGATTGGATAGAGTCTCATACCACGCCCTCGGTGCTTGATGTAATCCATACAAAGCCTTATCTAACCCAAGAATTCTTCATGCATCGCTTCAACCCAAGAGTTGTCTTTTAGTGCCATTTGCACATTTTTCGGCTCTACTTGCGAGATGAAACATGAGTAGAGGAAAGTATGAAAGGCCTCGGAGTCATTGATCATCGACAACAACACTCTGTTGTTATTCAAACTACTCCTAGTCCTCACACCAGCATTAGGATTTCCTATGATACTCTCAATAGGACGATTCTTATTAATCCTAGATGTTTCTATCTCGTCAACTCTAAGATTATCTCCCAAATTTGATCCTATCTCTCCTAACGGTGGAACGACTTCAGACTCCACATTTTCTTCCTCATGGACACTGTCTTCAGAGTTAGAATTTGTTGTCTGATTTTCGTTTGTAGGCACTTCAGAATCATTTTCTTCTAGAGATCTATCTTCAGTTGATGTAGGCTCGGATGTTAATGGAAAGGTGGTCCTCGGAAAACTTTGACCTTCGTCGTTCAGATTCAATGACTACAAGTCCTGTTCGATTGTACCTGCATTTCCATCCAAAG
The DNA here is from genome assembly GCA_020465985.1 of Centrapalus pauciflorus. NCBI lineage: Eukaryota > Viridiplantae > Streptophyta > Magnoliopsida > Asterales > Asteraceae > Centrapalus > Centrapalus pauciflorus. The sequence goes on from JAANYP010005056.1 coordinate 39,063, forward strand.
GAATTTTAAATGACTCAAACAATTTGTCAAAATCAAATATCCATTCCGGACCAGTTTGGGGTTCATGTGTATAACTTGTGACTTCAATGTTATACACAATCTCTACTGTACCATTTGATTTATTAAAAACCCTTTTATTTGGTGAATTAGGCACATAACCTAGGAAATAACCTTCGTAAGCCTTTTCACCAAATTTTGGTTGATGTTTTGTTTTCATTAACGTACATTACCCCAAAAGGTTTGAAGCCAGTTAAATTTGGTGGCCTTTTATTCAAAACTTCATAACAGGTTTTGTTCAATGATTTGACAGTAAGGACCCGGTTTAAGACATGGCACGCGGTATTCACTGCCTCTCCCCAAAACATGGTAGGAAGCTTTGAATCCGAAAGCATGGTCCTTGCTGCCTCAATCAAAGTTCTGTTTTTCCGTTCGGCCACCCCATTTTGTTGTGGCTCATAAGGTGCATTAAATTGTTGCACTATGCCCTTTGAAAGGCAATATACACCAATAACTGTGTTTTTTAATTCTATTCCATTATCACTTCTGATACGCTTAACCATCGTTCCGTAATAATTTTCCACTTGGTCAAAGAACCCGATGAGCTTGGCAGCCGTCTCGTCCTTTGTACCTAAAAAGAAAACCCAAGAAAAACGTGAGTAATCGTCAGTAATAACCAAACAGTACTAACTACCACCTATACTCCTTTTGTTGATTGGTTCGAAGAGGTCCATATGCAACAAATCGAATGTGGCAGCTATTGAGTTCTGAGTCTTGGACTTGAGGGCTAAGAGATTTCTCAAAAGGACTGGTAGAACAAACTTTCAAGCCAGCTCAGAAAACAAACCAGCCTTTGACAAATCAAGGGTTGAGTCCTTCAAATGTCACAAACTTGGACACTTTGCTAGAGAGTGTAGATCACAAAGTCAGCAGCAGCCAAGAACCCAAAAGACCAGTCAGACACAAACGTCACAGGCTCTTGTTTTACAAGAGGACAATGTTATTGACTGGAGTGACCATACAGAAGAAGAGTATCACAATCAAGCTCTTATGGCAGAAACTACAAGTGCCACTTCCAGTGACTTACCATCTGAGGTAAATACTAAAATCTGCTCCCAAGCATGCAAAAATATGGTTAAAAGGTACAGAGATCATAATGAAAGCATGTGTAAAACTCTAGCTAAGATGGAAGAAAGGAGGTATGAGTATATGCAGACAATAGAGGATCTTGAAAAACAGATTAATGACTATAAAGATAATGAGATTCAGATGTGACATGATAGGACATGTCATGAATGGGAGAAAAAGGAACTTGAGGAGAAAATAGAGACCCTTAATAAGAAACTAGAAGAGGCTAAACAAAGGGTGCTGAAAGCTCACAAGAAAGTAGATAGTATAAATATTGATTTGGGTAACTTCAAGTTAGCCAACCAAAAGTTAGAACACCTAATGGAAGTTCAGTTCAAAGATAGGGTAAAGTCTCAACTAAATCCCAAGGAAGCAATAGGATACAATGCCACCCCACCTCCTTACAATAACAAATACATTCATCCTATAAGTGAAGTTGCTAATACGCTTGTGAATGAACCCCTAGATGAGAAGATGAAGATTGTAGATCCTGTCCTTGAGGATAAGCCTGAGTTGGTACATGGACTAGTTACTAATGTAGATTGTAATAATGAGGAAGAAGAGGGTAATCATAAAAACATGAGGGAATCCATACTAACCCCAGTTCTAACACCATTAAGGCTAATACATCCAACAGAGAGAGTAACGATGTTATTAGAGCCAACACCATGAGGGAAGACACCAACAGTATGAAGAATCAGTTCTGGTCACACAAAACTTGTTCACCAATCAAAACAGTCAAAAGATGTTTTCACTGTGGCAGGAAAATCATTTGGCCAAACAATGCCTTTACAAGCCAATTGTTGAAAGGCAAACTTTTTTTCAAAAACAATCTGTTTTACAAAAGCCGAACGTTTTAAAGACTTCAAAACCTGCCACACCAGTTCCAAAGCACACGGTTGACCACAAGTTTGTAAAGGTCAACAAAAAGCAGCCTGTACTTAGACAACAAGCTTTAAATAAAACTAAACAGAGTGTGTAAGGTCTTGACTCTACGGATCTATCTCGACGCGACACCGTCCAACGAGTACGGAATCCTCGTTAGCGGCTTGACGGTAAGATCACACACACGGAAACACGGAGACTACCACGGTGTTAGACGAACGACTACGAGCGCCCCTACACGATGATTCTCTCCGAAACAACTCTCTGGAAACTTGCAAGTTCGAGATCGCCATTTTGCTTAATCGCTCTGAAATTCTGCAAAAAGTCTGATAATTAATCGAACTAACCCTTAATTATACTGACAGATTCGAGTTTGTCTAGGACAAATTTGAATCAGTCCCAAGGACCATTCGAATTTGTCCTCATGACAAATTCGAATTTACCTATAAATTCGAACTTCACATATTAAACTTATATTTGAACTTATGTTTTAACTTATGTTTGAATTTATCTTTGAACTTTATGTTTGAACTTCTTGTAATACATTACACCAAGTTCAAACATACAATCAATCAATTATCAAACACACATAAACACATATATCAAACACTATCCAATATTCAATACCAAGTTACTTGACTTACACAAAATGCTATCAAAACTTAGACTGCTATCGTCACACAGAGTGTACTAACAGAGTGTGAATCTGAAAACTTGTTTGTGCATCAAATGCTCTAAGCCCTTGCAAAACATGTCATTGGTGATCCAAGATGATATCATCAACAGAGATCTAACAGTAAATCCTGTTTTGATAGTCTTTGTGAACAATGTCTTGTCCAGAGTGCCTCTCTTGAATCCATCTGCAGATAAGTAGGAAGACAGAGTGGTCAAACCGTGCCTAGGGCTTGATGTAACCCATAAATGCTTTATCTAACTGTAGACTCGCTGTCAGGATACCGTAGTCTTTAAACCCAGGAGGTGACACCATATAGACCTCCTATCAGTTGTACCAACAGGATGCGTATTTTACATCCATTTGATCACATTGACCATTTGTTTTTTAGCTTGCTAGGCTAAGAACAGTCTGATAGCTTCAATCCTTGGCTATTGGAGCAAAGACATCATCATAGTCTATCCTTCTTCTTAAGTATAACCTTGAGCTACTAGCCTTGCTTTCTCTGATCACGATACCTCTTTCACCCTTGGGTTCATAGAATAACCCTTGTACCAATTTCCCTTTCCCTTAGGCAATTCAACCAGTTGCCCACACTCTGAATCTTGAAACTGTAATAGCTCTTCTTGCAGGGCTTCAATCCAAGATTGGATCCTTCAGTGCCTCAGATGCTTCTTTGGTTCTAGCTGTGACATGAAACTGACATTTTCAAATGCTCTAGACTAAACTCAGGCACTTCTTCTTCAGAAATGGTTGTTTCCTTGTGATCTATTCCTTGTTTGCACCGTGTGCGTGGAGCTCCCATGATCTGGTTTAGCGGATGATATTTGTGAATCCTGAGTGTGGGTTCCTTCTAACTGAATTGTTTTGCTTCCTAGGTTGGTGTCATCACCATTTGCACAGCCTGAATGATTCTGCTTCATGAGTAACATTTGATCTGGAGTTAGGACTACTTCCCTATTTGGTGAAGCTGTTACTTCAGGACTTGGGACTGGTACCTCAAACTCTGTACCTTTGTCTTTGTGATCAAGCAGGACCCCAGGTGGGTCACAAGTGAGAAGTGGTAGAATAGTGTATTCATCCCAACTATCAAAACCTTCAACAGTTTGAGTCTTTGTGCCAACAGTCTTAACTTTTGTGCTGGCAAGAGGATTTGTACTGGCAGCATGAGAATTTGTGCTCCCAGTTTAAGCATGGTTTCCAATTGTTCCTGGAGAATACTCATCAAAACTCAGAGAATTGGTTAGAGAATTTAAACAAAGGGGAAAAAAAAAAACCGCATCAGACTATGCCTTAATATTTGCAGTGTTTTCATTAAACTCAACATTGCACTTTCTTCAATGATTTTAGATAACTGTTATAGACGCTATAAGCTTTGCCTGTGCGGGAGTATCCCTACAAGAGCCTTCCTCAGACTTACTCTCAAGCTACCTATGTGAGTTTTAGTAGAGAGTATAGTGCATGGTCAACCAAAGATTTTTAGGAAGTTAACTAAGGGAATCTATGGTGAAACAACTCATATGGAATTTTCCCTTGAGACTGGACCAACGTGGACATTTAGAAATAACGAGCTGTATTAACTGCCTGTGCCCAGAAGGTCATTGGCAATTTGGAATAAGCTAAGGTCCTAGCGGCTTCTATTAATGTTCTATTCTTCCTTTCAGCTATCACATTCTGTTGTGGTGTTCTAGGTGCATTATACTGTTTTGCAATTCCTTTTGACTCACAGAAACTGTTTAGTTCATAATTTTTAAATTCAATTCCATTGTCTGACCTGATCACCTTTACTTTTAAGTAAGATTGGTTTTCAATTTTTAGAGTAAAGGATTTAACTAACTCAGCAGTTTTCACCTTAGTCCTAAGAAAATAGACACCATGAAACATGGTGAAATATCACAAATGACTAAGTCAGTAAGCTCTTTTATCCAAACTCAAAACAGATGTTGGACCAAAAAGATGCATATGAAGAGTTGTAATGACAGTTGAGATTGAATTTACTTCTTGGCCTTATAAGAAGTTTTGTGTTGCTTGCCTTTGAGACAGACTACACAATGATCATCACATGAACTTTTTTGTGGTAAACCTCTTACCAAATTAATGTTTGACTAAAGCATTCATAGATTTGAAGTTCACGTGACATCACCTTCTAGTGCGCGAAGTGCAGACTCATTAGATGATGCTTTGGATAAACAACCTAAGGTATTAGCAGAATATAATTTTTCAGTGTCCAAACAGTATACATTGTCCTTTCTTGGTGTTCTAAGTAAAATATGATTTTCAGGTATTTTAAAATCTTTGGATAGGACAATGCACTCAGAGTCTGTGAACAGAACAACATTCCTTTTGTCACATACTTGAGACACACTTAGTAAATTATACTTAAGCTGTTCAACATACAATACATCATTAAAAGTCATGTTACCTGCTTTGACAGTACCTTTACCTGTCACCTTACCTCCTTTGGAGTTTCCTCCAAATGCAACATAACCTCCTTCAAAGCTTCTGAAATTTGACAAGCACTTAGAATTGCCTGTCATGTGCCTAGAGCAGCCACTATCCATATGCCATCTTGTCTTATGTTGGTTCTTGTGGTTGCCCTGCACAAACAAAAGCTCAGTTAATAGTGGAGTAAACCCAAACCGAGCTGGTTTTGGGTTGACCATGTGCATTAATATAACTAAATACTGTCTGTGTCTTTTTAAACTTAGTAAGATCCACTGGTGGATTCTGTGATGAGTATTTAGTTCTAACATGAGGTGTGCAGTTGTTCTTTCCAATTGTTGCTTCAACAGTCTCAGATGATGCACTAACAGTTCCAGATTTTTCTTTAGCAGTTGGAACTGTATGTTGGTTGTAAACAGTTTTCAGATTTTACACAACCAGTTCCAACTTTTGGCTTAACAATTCCAGATTATACATCAGCAGTTGGAACTGTGTTTTTGCCTTTAACACACCATTCCTGTTTCACACTCTGTTAGTACACTCTGTGTGACGATAGCAGTCTAAGT
>JAANYP010005056.1:46736-149236 GCA_020465985.1 Centrapalus pauciflorus
TATAAAAAAGAGTCTGTTCAGTGATGTATTTGCCTGTCTTTTACCAAAACTATATATAACACAAATTTAACCTGTAGTAAGGCCATTAAAGGGGCTTTAGATGTACGGGTACACCTCACTCCGACGAATTAACAAACTATTGGGGGGATGTCACCACAAAAAGCCCCCGATCAAATTGTTGAAGCCGCTAGCATTATCTCCAAGGGCTCGCTACTCTCCCTCTGTTATGATCAAATCTAAGGGCAACGGTCGTTTGCCCATGCTTTCCAGATTTTTATAGAGGCTTATTTGTCGTGTTTTCCACGAGTTCTTTGAAACCTACAATTCAATTATACCCACATGAATAACAAATAATTTAAAACAAATAAAAACTAAAAATGTTCTCAAACTTTCTTAATACTTGACACATGGATGGGTTTGCCAAGAACCCCCGGGAGTATCACCACACATCACCACCGTGCGCCAGCTTCGCTCCAGTTCGTCATTAGTAAACAATACTTAGAGTATACACCTACAAACAACATTAGTGTTGTTGGCAGTGTCAATAAACATATTGAAAAAAAACACCCTCAATAAACATATTATAACTAATTAATGTTTTGCTTGTACAAATGACAACTTCAAACTCAATCAGATTCACTCATGGAACAATAACGTATTTCCACACTCATTGTCAGACTCCAAAATCTCACTGTCAGAATTATCAACACCGTCAACATCCCATATCGCTCGTCAATAAACTCGGCCATCGTCATGAGCCTGAGTAGGATTAACATGAATACTATCGACTTCGTATCTTCATTGCTTGACCAAACTCCCCTCACGCTTGTATACAGTTAAATTATCCACATCAGCAGGACCAATGTACAGTCATCATGAATTGTTGTTGTTCTCACTCATTTTCATTTATTATCCACATGATATCTCGGTCCCCAAATCTTTCGCATGCTTCCCACCTTGGCCGATTCCCTCCAATGCGGTTCTAGCGGGGTCTTCCCGGTAAAAACTGTTTTGCTTGGGTCTCGAGACTAATGTTCGGTCTTTATACCACTCATGCCTGGGTAGAAATACGGGTTATGTTATTCCTTAATGACACAACCGTTGAGTACGCGGCGCTATTGCTGGTGTTAACCATTTACATCGAAATAACACAACGTTGCAACCAGCTTTGTATAATTGGCTCCAAACTTTCTTCCAATTGCACATAATATGTACGTCCACGGGCCTCAGCTGAAAATTGCAGACATATTTTGACATGGGACCTCACTTGTCGGGTCCACATTCGTCACAAATAGTTGCGGGAGTTAATGCACAATGTGCATCTAGATTTAAAGATCGAAAATCCCGTTTTAAAATAAAATACTTTAGCAATCGAGGGGGGTACGAACGTCCGGATGACATCCGAAATTCCCCTCCCGAAGAAATAGAAATTGATGAGTGGCACAAGTATTGTGACTACTTTATGCAAGAGGGAACCATGCATCGAGGAGTTGTAAATGCCGCAAATAGAGCCAAACAACTCTATCCAAGTTATCATGGATCCCAAGCATACGTTCAAATACAAGATCGTCGTGTAAGTCACTTTATCTCTAAATGATAGTTGATATATATATATATATATATATATATATATATATATATATATATATATATATATATATATATATATATATATATATATATATATATATATAGTATACTTGCTATGCATAGACTTGATATGTATTCTTGATAATTTGTATTGACTTGATATGCATAAATGATGGTTGTTATATACAATTACATATAGTTGGTAAGATACTTGATAATTTGGTAATATATGGACTTGTTGTAATATTAGTTGGCAAAAGGTATTATTATGATGGTGATATGTATTCTTGATAATTTGTATAGACTTGATACGTATATATATAGTTAGTAAGTTGGTATAAAAATGGTATGTATTCTTTAGCGATGATATATATACTTTAGCGACGAGATGGTGATATGTATTCTTGATGGTTGTATAGACTTTTGTATAGACTTGATATGCAACAATGATGCTTGTTATATACTTGATATGCGTTAATGATGGTTGTATAGATTTGATATGCATAGACTTGATATGTATTCTTGATAATTTGTATAGACTTGATATGCATAAATGATGGTTGTTTTATACAATTACATATAGTTTGTAAGATACTTGATAATTTGGTAATATATAGACTTGATATGTATATATATAGTTAGTAAGTTGGTATAAAAATGGTATGTATTCTTTAGCGATGACATATAGAGTTATTGTAATATTAGTTGGTAATTTATACACGTTAATATTTGATATATATGTTTTTATTTACATATATATTAAATGTGTTACAGTACGACCCTACGACGGGTCAATTTCCTAGTATCATCGACCAGTTTGGTGATATGCATCGTCGGAACAACGTTTTCGCCAATGACATTGCCGCACGACAATATGTAAGTAATTGTTTTACTTAAATGCATGAAATTGTATATAAATATTTTCTTTTAGTGTTTATTATGAAATATATATAATATCAAAATTTTTTTGTAATTATACAGCATGAGATGGAGCAGCTTCGGAATAGTCAAGCCGGAAGTTCGAATCCGATGACCGAAGAACAGATATTGTCTCAAGTGTTGGGAGAACGCCGAGGTCATAATCGAGGAATTGGGAGAAAGTTACCAGGAAGTTTTTCGAGTTCAAAGTCTCAATCACAACCAGAAACGTATTCAAAAGCCGAAGTTGATAAACTAGTTGCTCGACAAACAAAAAAGCAACAAAAACTAATGGCTCGACAAGAACTTTTATACAATGCGTTAAGAGCCGCGAATATAGACGTTCCTGGTTATGACGAAGACTCGGAAGATGACGAAAACGAGGAAAACGACGAAGACGAAGATGATTATTAGTTTATATTATGTAATGTTTTTTTAATTGTAAATGCTTATTTGATAACTTTTGTAACTATTGTTGGTTTGAAATATATTATATTTGAGTTTGTTGGAAAATATCAAATTGTAAATGCAGCGAACAGGTTTCTATAACCCGATTGGGGGCCAAAAAAAAACAGCCAAAATTTGTGCATTTTATGTCACTTTTTGCGACGACATTTTGGCCTTTTGCGGCGACATGTCGTCGCTAAAGCCCTATTTCTGTGCATTTTATGTCACCTTTTGCGACGACATTTTGGCCTTTTGCGGCGACATGTCGTCGCTAAAGCCCTATTTCTGTGCATTTTATGTCACTTTTTGCGACGACATTTTGACTTTTTGCGGCGACATGTCGTCGCAAAAAGTCAAAATGTCGTCGCAAAAAGTCAAAATGTCGTCGCAGAATGTCCCCTTTAGCAGCGACATTGTCGTCGCAAAAGGTTTTGATTTTAATTTTGATTTAATTTTCATAAAACTTGTTGCGACGACTTTGTCGTCGCAAAAAGTGATGACGTGTCAAGCCGATATTGCTGGAAACCGTCGTCGCAAAAGGGCCCAAATGTCGTCGCAAAAGATGTTTAGCTACGAGGCTACAGCGACGACCTTTTTGCGACGACATGTCGCCGCAATAGGTCTTCTGCAACGACATTATCACTTTTAGCGACGACATTTGTCGCCGCAAAAAGGTGATTTTCTTGTAGTGTTCATCATCTCTTGTTCCCAATCGCTGTAGTTTTTGTCGGTAAGCACTTCATTCACGTGCATTTGTTTCGGGTAATCTGAAGCGTGTAAGTAGTAAAGAGAGTTGTGGTCGATGGACTCTCCTTCATTGTTGTTCTTGTTCTTGGCTGCATCGTCGCCTGCCATGGTCGTTGACTTGAATATATATATTTTTTTTTTGTACTATTATTTCTGGATAATCTGCTCTAATACCATATGCAAATTGGTGTCAAAAGTTGTGGCTCTCATTATTCCAGAATACATCTATATATACAGCACCAAAATGACGAAACAAAAGGAAAGTTACAATACAAGGAAAGGAAATATACAATAGAGAGGATATCAAGGAGATAATTGGGGAGGAAGATATACAAGATAATTGGGGAGGTAAATACGGGTTCCAATATGCCCAAAAGGAGGCGGCAATAACAACATTTCTCTCGATCCTCTAAGATTTTTCATCTCCTTCAAGCTTTGTAACACACATTTTAAGCTCATTAGTTCGATCTCTATATTCTTGTAATGCGTCTAATGTTAGAAAATTTGGCTTGTTTAACTTGCGACAATCACATCTTGCGCTCAAAGTGGATACAAAAAACATGGGGGTTAAGCGTAAAATCAAAAGAAATATATTCAAGAAAGATACAATTCTTGAATCGATTGTTACATAAACATTAAGGAACTTAAGCTAACTGATTTTGCATGCGAATCTCTTAATCAATATATGCTTCGCCTTTTTTACAATCTTGTAGAACCAGAAAGCACTGACCAACTGTAGTCCCAGTCCCATTGCCTGCACATACTCGATATAAAAATCATTAAGATTAGGGGGTCCGACGAAGAACTTAAAAACTTGAGAACTCATACTTTAAACTCATGGTCTCATGGCTTATATATGATACAAATCATTGATACATACAATCTTAACGAAAGTATACCTTGATGAGAATAGGATTATTGGCAGATAGTGTAACATAACAAAGATATGGTCCAAAACACATCCTTGCAAGTGTATAGATCACTGCAAACAATGCCTGTAAATTCGGTATATATAAAGATGATGGTCAAATAATAATTTTCGCATAAAAACTTCCCAAAATTAAAATGATTGCATTTTTCATGGGACAAAAACAGTAATCTGTTCAAAAATTTTGGCTAACTGAGGAAGTATAAGGAACTAACATCAGCTGCTAAATTGAGATCGGTATCCTTAAAGTTATATTCTTTGAGAAGCTTTCTTAAATGGAGAAATGGACTGGAGACTTCGGTGATCCACAATGCAGCTACCGATTCGGATCCACACTACACAATTCGATGCAACTTTCTAGATAAGGAAGCCTTAATTCATTTCAAGAAAAAATAAACATGAAAGAAAACGAATTATATGAGTACCTTTTCACAAGCAAGGCATGTCCCAATTCCAACAATGCTAACTAAATGATGAACCAAATTATCGATCTTTATACTACTCTTATCGTTATCAAACAAACAACAGACTAAATCATAGATAAAATAGGACAGAGTGACTGCTAAAGCTCTCATCTGTTGATAAAATTCAAGAAAACATTACTATAAGTTCAAGATTTCTTACAAAAGTAAAGAAAATATTCAACACAATTTGAACTTTTATTCAAACCTGAAGTGGGGAAGAGTTTGAAGCCAAGTGACAAACTGGGCATCTCCAATCTTGAACAGACATAGAAGACAAGACGACCGCAAACACAGCATGAATTGTGGAAACGATACGCTTACAGAGATCAAAAGACCATTTCGGGAAAATCTTTCTTGTTAACAAGAATGCACTTGTCCATGAGATCACTCCAGACACAACCAGATAAACCTTATCATAGTCTTCCATGATTGATACAATCAGCAAGCTAGCTCCTTAATTCAAATGATGAAAAGAAACAACAAAAAAGGCATAAATAATTCTTCAATGAATGAGGAACTTTTTGGTTGTGGTTGAAATTCAAATTAGATAATATGGAACTTGAGGCAGGTTAGCTGTACTTTATTTTTATTTTTTTATTGAAAGGCAACAAATGACTATTTTATTAGAAAAAAAAAAAATGCAACTGATCCTATCCAATTGGTTATAATTTGCAAGATACAAACTAGAACCAAGAACATCCATAAGACTCCAGAATACCAGATTAAAAAAAAAAATACACGAACACTGAAGACGATACAAAGAACTATATCTACACACACACAATGAGTGTAGGATCTACGTTCGTACGTGTGTATCGTTCAATAAAAGCGTCACGTATACTAACAAGTCGATCTACCTGAACGAGTATATGTTAATTAATGGATGCAAATGTGGACTTCCAATTTGATTTGTTGAGTCACATCGATATATATATATATATATATATATATATATATATATATATATATATATATATATAATGAGTCATTTGAATTTGTAGCATATATATACTATATAGCGACATGATCGAGATTTACAGATTTTTGTGCTCTAATTTGTACGAGAAGGGTACAAGTTTCATTTTTTTATGAGTTCTGCCAGATTTAAAGTTATTAACGTTATTTTGCAAAAATACAAAGGGTCTGCATGTTATGTGTGCCTTGGATACGTGAACTTATCCCTTTCAACTTTCAAGTTTCTTTCGTAATAAATGTTATCCAATAAATAAGAGAACCACTCGAATATGAAAAACCCCACTTTCTATAATTGCATATGATATAATCATTTGATATATAGAGGAGTCGCACTCTTAAAAATTAATAATATGATAATAATTATTATAAAAAGTGTTGCTGGAAGTTTAATATTCGGGTTTTAACTTTTTACTATTTGTTATCATAATTATGATAAGCTAATTAATTAGTTTTTCAAGTTTTACGATCTAAATTTATAAATTATCAAAAAAGACACATGTGTATATATAATAATGAAAATTTTTTATTTACTTTATCTTTTTCGCTTATAATACAATTAAATTACATAACGGTTAACTTTGACCAATGAATGACAAAATGTGAAAGCAAACAGTAAAAACCGAAATCACTTTTGTAACAAAAGAAGTTTAGGAACGCATCTCTAATATAATATTCTTGTTTAGATATTCTTACATTATAAGATAGACTAAATTACATGAATAATCTTTATGATTTATAACAAATTACGATTTTTGTTCTTTAGCTTTTTAAAATTACATATATAGTTATTAAAAGTTTTAGTTACATTGGTGTTCCCTAAATTAAATGGTTGTATGTTTGATCAGTTAGTGGCATTTTCAATGGATGCTGTGGGTCATTTTACATCGCATGTGCTTAAATGATATTATTTTATATATAAGTATTGGTATAATGTTACATTTAATCGTTTATTTATCAATTAAAGGATTAAAGCTTAAATGGAGTTAATGTGAGTAAAATGAGCAGAACACAATTCCAATCAGGGTTAGGAAGTCATTTATAAGCAGTTCGAAAAAATTCAGCTCGAGATGTGCAGGTAGGGGCGCAGGCTTGCGCTGCCCTATGCTGCCAAAACAGTGAGTTTTGAGAGCTAAAGAGCAGTTCCAGGGTACTCCTAGCAGAGGGAGGGTGCAGGACTGCAGGGCTACGCCCGTGCAGCGTAAAAACCCTAGAGCCACTTTTTGACGTCCAAAACCCTACATCACTCGACCTTTATAAATATGGGGCGCCTGGAGTCGAATTGGGAGGAAGAAAAACAAGAAGAAGGAGATGAAAGACTCAAATTCATCACCCACGATGTAGTCGGTACGAGACCCAATGACGAAGGGTTAGGGTTTGGTTTCTTCTACACTCCATTGTTCCGACAATCAACCGACAACTACGGAACACGTTCCCGACAATTTCAATGTTCTGTACGAGTTGGTTGATGATCGTTCATTATTGATCAAAGGTTTGTTCATTAACTAAACATTTATGTTTTTAGTTAGTTTATTATTGTAACGAACGATATGTTTATCTTAGTTTTCTGTGTGATTATTATTAAAATATATTGTTCCGTTCGTTTCTATTTATATCTTTATTGCAAGACGAGTCGTATCCGTGTTACATGTCGTGTCGAGCTCATTAGCTTAGGAATTAAGACGGACCGTGAACATGACACGATTCGTGCCCAAAATACGGATTGCGATAGATTTGATTGTCATAACTATGTCTATGTGGTTAGGTTACAAAGATAATCAATAGGAATCATAAATAATTAAATAATTAGCAACCCGGCCTATGTCGATTATCCATAATTCCACCCAAACCCTAGATCCGAAGTCGTTAGTGTTCTTATTCCATTCTTTAAGTTTTCTTAATAAAGCTAATTCCATTCCATCTATTAGTTTATTTATTAGTTTTTATCATTAGTTAATAACTATCGTAGAATAATATTGATAACCACATGCTCCCTGAGGACAAGGCCGACCCTATAGGGCGGGCCACGCGGGCTACGACCCAGGGCATTAAACATCGAGGGGCATTGATTTTTCGTCCAATAAGTAATATATTAAGCTTTGTTTTGTTGTTCAATATTCATATTTAAAAGCTGTAAACGAACCAAATGAACACGAATGAATGTATGTTCATGTTCGTTCGTTTAACTTTAATAGAGAAAATAAACGAACACGAATATAAATGAACACGAGATTTAATAGTTAATGTTCGTTTGTTAAGGAATTGATATTGTTTGTGTTCATTTATGTTCATTCGTTTAAATGGTAAACAATTGTTAAATAAATATAAACGAACGAAAATAAATGAACATTTAAGTGAACACAAACGAACGAGCATAAATGAACAAATAAACATATTAAAAAACAAACAAACATAAATTGGACAAAGAAACTTGTGTTCGTGTTTGTTTATTTGATTAAACGAACAAAAATTTGTTAATTTTTGTTTCGCCGGTCATTAAAGAAAGGAACGAACATCCAACTGAAGGGTTCATGAATGATTCGTTGAATGATCACTTCTTTTACATCTCTATTCATATCTTCATTATCAATAAAAAAATTTATAATTTTAGACGATGAGAACAATAATATCGGAAAATATGTCAAGTGACAGAAGAATATTAATGTCAAAACACACAAGATGTGGTAGAAGAAACAACGAGAGTTTTGTTACTTTTTAATCGGATAATTATTGTTAAATCACATAACATAAGAAATGATCAAACCCCAAAAAAAATATATTGTATTTTTAAATTTTTTTTAAAGGACATTATTCTTTTATCTTACCCTGGGCATAAAAATGTTCAGGACCGGCTCTGCCTGAGTAAACGATCCCACTTATCCTAGCTATAAGTTAAGATGATTGGTGTTTTTATATTATCTTTGAACGTTTGTATATAAATGGATATCAACACGAGTTAATAAGAAAACGGGTGAATATGTACATTAACAACCTGAAACTCAATATGATTGACATATATAAATGTAGGTCAACAAATTATCTATCGAGAAGATTATGGAGGGTGTTTATAAAATGTTATGCCCAAAGTGAGAAAAAGGAAAGTAGGATTTGTCTGAATTTTGTTTAGGGAAAATGTCAAAAAAAAAAAAAAAAAAAAAAAAACTCCATTAAACTACAAGTTTTTTTTCGATTAAGTGTCTCGTTCATTTTTTTTGACCGATTAAAACTCATAAATTTAGTATGTTATAGGTTGCAACCACTTACCAAACTTACGTGCACACACGTGACATCCATGTGTCAAAATGTGTTTAGGTGGCGCAAGTTTGGTGATGTATTTTTTTATTAAGTCCTTTAATTAGATTTTTTTTTTCACAGAAAACCATTATACTTAAAATAATTTTCAATTAAGTCCCTCAAACAGATTTTTTTTCCTTCAAAACCCTTTTCAAAATTTTAGTAGACACAAAAATCCAATATTGTCGGTGGAGAAACAAACAAAATAAAACAATTTTTTAAGGATTTATGTAACGAAACGATTGGTGAAAACAATAATTTTTTAAGAAACTATAGTATTACATGTATAGAACAAAAATTATGTTGACATAACTCGTTGAATAAAGTAAATAGGTTGACAAAATACTTAAATTCTTATACTTGAATTTATTTTATTTTATTTTTTGTGTTGAAATACATCAACAACATAAACTAGTTAGACGTATAAAAAACAAACAACAAAATGATAGTTTGAAAATAATTTAAATTATAAAAGACAGGTTCTGGATGATATAAATTGGTTTGATACAAAAACATAAATAATTATTATTTTCATCAAATGTTTGTCTAGACCTAACTTTTATAAATATATTAACGATTTAATCTCTACTAAACTTTAAACAACAACAAAATGATCATTTTGATTTATTTTTTTGCATAAAACAACCACTTAAATTGATAAAACAATCAATATCGTGAGTTTTATCAAGAACAGAGATTTATGTGGCAAAAGTATTTGGTTGAGGGATTTATAAGACAAATAATTAAGTTGAGGGACTTAATCGTAAAAAAAATCATAGATTTATAAAATCCACGTTAGCAATTGCAACCTGTTCAACAGGTTACCAGTGACTTTTTCTATAAAAAAACATCAAGTTCATGATTTTTATCTGGTTAAGAGACTTATGAGACAAAAAGAATGATTGATGGACTTAATCGGAAAAAAAATGTAGTTCGATGAGTTTTTACGAAATTTTCCCTTTGTTTATGGACATTCGAACATTGCATGGTTTTTGAGAAGTTTATGAGAAGGTGGTTGGATAGTCTATATGATGGATATTAATATCAAACTTTGAAGTTTAAGGGAATTGGTATATAATTTGAGTATGAAATTATGAATGGAATAAAAGAGTTAAAAACAAAGGACTGACAACTCTTTACTTTCAAGTTAATTAGATACTAAGTTGTCCCTGTAGTGCTTAGTTTTTTTTTTTAACGGTAAATTATCATACTCCTACTCCTAGACTACTCTTTTACCACAAGACTTACTTTCACCACATAAATATCAACTTGCCTCCGACGGGAGTCGAACCCGTGACCTCTCACTTATATCTCCACCATGTAGTGCTTAGTGTGTCCTCTTTTTACGCATTTGATTACATTTATGTATAATCGATTGTTAGGTTTTGTAGGAATTTATAAAAAAAATCATGTAACAGATTAAAAAAATACAAAACGTTTCACCGATTACATCACGAGCCATAGGATAAGCTATAACAAGTTCATAAATATACATTTGTAATAACAAGAAATCTAATTGAGATGCTATAGGTAATCCACCAAGATGACATGGTTGAACGGGGCGTTGGATACTCTATTTTGAAATCGAACCGACCTCGAATGTGTGTGTAGTGTTTTTGCCAATTGAGAGAATTTTTCTTATTGATACGAGTGTGCTTTTTCTGCAAAAAGTCACCTCCAAAAAGGCTAGAAAAATCGGCCTCCTTATCCCCCACACAAACCCAAGGTTTATCATTTGGTTCATGTTTAGACTTTAATGCTTATCCTATTAAGTATTAACTAACTATCATCATTAATCCCTTAAATAACCTGGTGGCCACCAAGTTTCCATAAGGGGCTTGGGAAGGGTTGTTACCCGGGTTCGATACTCACTAAAGGCGGATTTTGGGGTTTTTTCCTTCAGGTGAACTAATCTAACTATGAAGATTTTAATCTAACTAGTAGATTGTGGTGGGAATCGAACCGGGATCTGTCGGCACTTGGGCCTAGGTGATAACCACCACACCAGCCGTTAAAAAAAATCTAATAACATTTATTGATTAAGGATTAATTAACTAATAGGTTATCGTCCAATTACAACCTCCATCTATGGAAAGTTTCATAAATAGATTAACCGTCATCTTATGACAATTAATCAATAACTTTATTCAATTAATAATTATGAATTAATTATATCTCATAAAAATTAATCCATGATAGAATAATCATGTTAATTATCATCATATGACAATTAACACCTGTAAGCGATATGTGAGGACCTAATTTGTAATACATGATATTATATGGGGGTTAAGTATCATATGATGATAATAATCATATTAATTATCATCATATGACAATTGACCCCAGTATAATATCATATATTACAACTTAGGTCCTCACACATCGCTTGTTTGCATTTAATCAATCATATACTGATTGGCTATCTTAATAACATCTAATATTATTATTGGTCATATTTGATTACTTTTGTTCGGTAGTGCTCAGTGGTGTGATCATTTAATATCTTATATCATTGGCTATGATATGATGTTGAGTATTGTCATTTACGCATACAAATTCTGACATCGATAATAATATAAATTTGCAACCACAAAATCCCATCCAATATGATGGCATTATGCATACCTGATACTCCCTACTCTCGGCAAAAGGCCTATAGGACAAACCAAACTCCATTATACTAATGTATCACATTCCTTCGACTTTTAAATACAAGTGAACAGTAATTTCCTATATATGTATAAACATATAGATTAACATTAAAGCAATCTTCATTCACCTTCTCTAACATAATCATTAGAGTGCTTCCACACAAGCTTCATTAGCCTTGGTTTTTTCATATAGGTTTATCTAATTTACAAAAGATGTCAGTTTTATAAAATAATCTTGATCCGTCAATAATAAACAATTGTTTGAAAATTTTGGCCAATGGAGAGAATTTTTCCCATTGATACGAGGGTGCTTTTTCTGCAAAAGTCACCTCAAAAAAGGCTAGAAAAATCGGCCTCATTATTCCCCATACAAACCCAAAGTTAAGGTTTGTCATTTGGTTCATGTTTAGACTTTAATGCTTATCCTATTAAGTATTAACTAACTATCATCGTTAACCCCTTGAATAATATTCCTAATTGTCATCTAACTATGGAGATATTAATCTAACTAGGAGATTGTGATGGGGATCGAACCGAGATCTGTCGGCACTTGGGCCTAGGCGATAACCACCACACCAGCCGTTCATAAAAAAAATCTAATAACAATCATTGATTAAGGATTAATTAACTAATAGGTTATCATCCAATTACAACCTCCATTTACGGAAAGTTTCATAAATAGATTAATCGTCATCATATGACAATTAATCAATAGCTTTATTCAATTAATAATTAATAATTAATTATTATCTCATAACAATTAATCCATAATAGGATAATCATGTTAATTATCATCATATGACAATTAACCCCTATAAGCGATATGTGAGGGCTTAATTAGTAATATATGATATTATATGGGGGTTAAGTATCATATGATGATAATTAACATGATTATCCTATTATGAATAAAAATGGGGTAAAGCCATACAATAGTAACCTACTTTTGGAAATTTATCAATATGGTACGTCTACTTTTTTAATTGTCGATATGGTACCTGTACTTCAATTTTTCATACCGATATGACCATATTTGTAATAGGCCCCTGTTTTTTCATACCATTAGAACCCTGTTTCGTATCTAAAAACCAGACTCTATTAGGTAGAATGATCATATCGATACTATAAATTGAAGTACACGTACCATATAGACAATTAAAAAGTAGATGTACTATATCGATACATTTTCAAAAGTAGGTTGCTATTGTAAGACCTTAACCCAATAAAAATTATTCATAATAGGATAATCATGTTAATTATCATCATATGACAATTAACCCCCGTATAATATCATATATTACAACTTAGGTCCTCACACATCGCTTGTATGTGTTTAATCAATCATCTACTGATTGGCTATCTTAATAACATCTAATATTATTATTGGTCATATTTGATTACTTTTGTTCGGTAGTGCTCAATGGTGTGATCATTTAATATCTTACATCATTGGCTATGATATGATGTTGAGTGTTGTCATTTATGCATACAAATTTTGACATCGACAATAATGTTAAATTTGCAACCACGAAATCCCATCCAATATGATGACATTATGCATACCTGATACTCCCTACTCTCGGCAAAAGGCCTATGAGAAAAACCAAACTCCATTATACTAATGTACTCACATTCCTTCGACATTTAAATACAAGTGAACAGTAATTTCCTATATATGTATAAACATAGAGATTAACATTAAAGCAATCTTCATTCACCTTCTCTAACATAATCATTAGAGTGCTTCCACACAAGCTTCATTAGCCTTGGTTTTTTCATATAGGTTTATCTAATTTACAAAAGATGTCAGTTTTATAAAATAATCTTGATCCGTCAATAATAAACAATTGTTTGAAAATTTTGGCCAATGGAGAGAATTTTTCCCATTGATACGAGGGTGCTTTTTCTGCAAAAGTCACCTCAAAAAAGGCTAGAAAAATCGGCCTCATTATTCCCCATACAAACCCAAAGTTAAGGTTTGTCATTTGGTTCATGTTTAGACTTTAATGCTTATCCTATTAAGTATTAACTAACTATCATCGTTAACCCCTTGAATAATATTCCTAATTGTCATCTAACTATGGAGATATTAATCTAACTAGGAGATTGTGATGGGGATCGAACCGAGATCTGTCGGCACTTGGGCCTAGGCGATAACCACCACACCAGCCGTTCATAAAAAAAATCTAATAACAATCGTTGATTAAGGATTAATTAACTAATAGGTTATCATCCAATTACAACCTCCATTTACGGAAAGTTTCATAAATAGATTAATCGTCATCATATGACAATTAATCAATAGCTTTATTCAATTAATAATTAATAATTAATTATTATCTCATAACAATTAATCCATAATAGGATAATCATGTTAATTATCATCATATGACAATTAACCCCTATAAGCGATATGTGAGGGCTTAATTAGTAATATATGATATTATATGGGGGTTAAGTATCATATGATGATAATTAACATGATTATGCTATTTTGAATAAAAATGGGGTAAAGCCATACGATAGTAACCTACTTTTGGAAATTTATCAATATGGTACGTCTACTTTTTTAATTGTCGATATGGTACCTGTACTTCAATTTTTCATACCGATATGACCATATTTGTAATAGGCCCCTGTTTTTTCATACCATTAGAACCCTGTTTCGTATCTAAAAACCAGACTCTATTAGGTAGAATGATCATATCGATACTATAAATTGAAGTACACGTACCATATAGACAATTAAAAAGTAGATGTACTATATCGATACATTTTCAAAAGTAGGTTGCTATTGTAAGACCTTAACCCAATAAAAATTATTCATAATAGGATAATCATGTTAATTATCATCATATGACAATTAACCCCCGTATAATATCATATATTACAACTTAGGTCCTCACACATCGCTTGTATGTGTTTAATCAATCATCTACTGATTGGCTATCTTAATAACATCTAATATTATTATTGGTCATATTTGATTACTTTTGTTCGGTAGTGCTCAATGGTGTGATCATTTAATATCTTACATCATTGGCTATCATATGATGTTGAGTGTTGTCATTTATGCATACAAATTTTGACATCGACAATAATGTTAAATTTGCAACCACAAAATCCCATCCAATATGATGACATTATGCATACCTGATACTCCCTACTCTCGGCAAAAGGCCTATGAGAAAAACCAAACTCCATTATACTAATGTACTCACATTCCTTCGACATTTAAATACAAGTGAACAGTAATTTCCTATATATGTATAAACATAGAGATTAACATTAAAGCAATCTTCATTCACCTTCTCTAACATAATCATTAGAGTGCTTCCACACAAGCTTCATTAGCCTTGGTTTTTTCATATAGGTTTATCTAATTTACAAAAGATGTCAGTTTTATAGAATAATCTTGATCCGTCAATAATAAACAATTGTTTGAAAATTTTTGCACCATCATATATCTAGTTAGTCTTCCAATCATACACCTTTCACAGTACACAAATACTTTTAATATCTGCAAACTTACATTTCTTTATTTGTTGAGTAAAGGACATTTTTGGTCCTTGTGGTTTGATGGTTTACCCGGATTCAGTCCCTTAACCATAATAAGGTCAAATTTCATCCCTATTTTGCTAATTTTGTGCCCTTTTAGTCCCCCGTCCGTTAAACTTAACGACACAACCGTTAAATTTGTAAGAATGACATTTTTACCCTTTTCATTGAGACGCTTTTAGTCCCTATTGTTTTATTATTTACCCATTTATAGTCCAACATTTATTTTATTTTATTTTATCTTTATAATTATATTATTTATAGATCTACTTAATTTATTATAAACACACTTATTTTATTTATAAACATTCTTATATTTTAATATTTTATTTACATTTACTATTGTTCATATTTTATTTAAAATTTAACTTTTATTTTAATTAAAATTATATATTTTCTTTACTAATTTATTTAAAGTTCATCTTCTTTATTAATTTTAATTTTTATAATATTATTGTTGACATTTATATATGTAATTTTGTTAGTTGTGTTAAATTAGATATAATATCGTCGATATTTTTTCTTTCCAAAGTCACTATTTCTTCAAATATCTTTCAACCTAATCAATTATCGACACATAAATTATATACATATGTGAATATACTTGAAAAAATAATGACATTGGAAGATACTTGAAAATATTTTATACACACATTTAAATTTTTTATTTCATAAACATGTTTTAATTAACATTATGAAGATTATATGTAAATTTCACACACATTCACATCTTCTAGCTCCTAAAAAATGATGTGAACGCACACTTACATAAATTTGCATATATGTGGTGCGTGATTTCATGCACTCAGAGTGTTCGAATTTGCGTGAAATTCACATATTATCTGAGTAATGTTAATTAAAACATGTTTGTGAAAAAAAATTTCAAAAAATAATTTTACGAGTGATACCTTCGGGTGCGCTGTGTCGTAGGTAGTACTCACTTGAACATATATATATATATATCCAATATATATATATATATATATATATATATATATATATATATATATATATATATATATATATATATATATATATATATATATATACACACACACACACACACACACACACACACATATATATATATATATATATATATATATATATATATATATATATATATATATATATATATCCAACACATATAATATAATTTATGTGTTGATAATTGATTAGGTTGGAAGATACTTGAAGAAATAGTGACTTTGGAGTGGAAAAATATCGACGATGTTATATTTACTTAAACACAACTAACAAAATTACATATATAAATGTCAACAATAATATTATAAAAGTTAAAATTAATAAAGAAGATGAACTTTAAATACATAAGTAAAGAAAATATATAATTTTAATTAAAATAAAAGTTAAATTTTAAATAAAATACGAACAATAGTAAATGTAAATAAATATTAAAATATAAGAATATTTATAAATAAAATAAGTGTGTTTATAATAAATTAAGTATATCTATAAATAATATAATTATAAAGATAAAATAAAATAAAATAAAATAATTGTTGGACTATAAATGGGTAAATAATAAAAACATAGGGACTAAAAGCGTCTCAATGAAAAAGGTAAAAATGTCATTCTTACAAATTTAAAGGTTGTGTCGTTAAGTTTAACGGACGAGGGACTAAAAGGGCACAAAATTAGCAAAATAAGGATGAAATTTGACCTTATTATGGTTAAGGGACTGAATCCGGGTAAACCATCAAACCACAAGGACCAAAAATATCCTTTACTCTTATTTGTTTGTTCTTCAATTCTTCATTACACATAATTAATTTGCAAGCTCATTCCCAAACTTAATGAAACAATATTGATGATGTATAAAACAAACTTGATATAAATAAAAGTGGGTATTTCAATAAGGGAAACGCGAAGTGTAGCCCTTAAGGGCTTAGGGGGCGTTTGGTTCGCGGATTTCTTGGGATTCACTGGGATTTGCATTTAAAATTCTATGTCTGGTTTGCATATTTCAGTAATGATTTAAAATCTCAGGTTTTTTAGTCCCTTCTTTGTTAATTTGAAACCCCAACCTCCTCCCAAAGATTTTAAATCCAGGTTACATTGCAATTTTCAGATTAGTAAATTTTTTCTAAAAGAAAATGCAGATTCTTTGACAAAATACTGACAAATGCAAATGATACATAATGCAAATCCTTTGACAAAATACAAATTCCAGAGAAAAAAATCTGCGAACCAAACCACCCCTAGAGCAATTGTTAGGATTTATTAGATTGTAAAATTATTAAACCAACAATGATTATCTCTTATCTTGCCTAAATTTTATCCTTAATTTTTTCATCTAATCATTTTCTCAATCATTATTGATTTAAAATTTTTAATATCTTAACAATAACCCTTATTGTTTAGCATTTTCCTTTTTAATACACTACTTTTAATATATATACTAGTTTATTACCCGTTTATCATACGAGATACTTACTTAGCTGGGTTTAAACTTCAGTAGTTGACGATGAAAAGCTTCGATAAGAAGCTAAAAGTAGGAGAACACTGTTGAATAAAAAGAGATCAGAGAGATTGAAAAATAAGAAGTGGTATTCATGGATTTTCATAACTAAATCCCTAGTCATATGATTTTTTAATAAATAAATTACTTTAATTTTATATTATTAATGAAACTTATAGGATCCACATGACAAATTCTTGTTAATCCAGGTGGCAGTCTATTTAATCGCCAAGTGACATATAATTACTCTTTTAATAAAATAGATATTTTTGTCCCATCTTCGATATCCTCGATTTAGTTATATTCAAATTCAACATATGAAAACCAAATCATCTTCTATGACTTGAGTTTGACTTGGTAAGAGGGGTGATATGTAAGTGAGTGGTCACGGATTCTACTCCCGTCGGAGGCAAGTTGAAATTTAGGTAGAGAAAGTAAGTCTTGGGGCAAATGAGTAGTTTAGGAGTTGTAGTAGGATAGTTTGCTCTTAAAAAAAATGTTTTGACATCTTAAAAGCTCAACAAGTGTTCTTTTCTCTTACATCTTTAATGTCTCTCATTGACAACCTTTTCAAATTTAAAAGTATCTCATGGAGTCATGTTTAAGTATCCTTATAGTTTCACATTAATACCATGAAAAGCTTGATTCAAGTTTATTCATGACAATTTTCATATTTATGTTCAATGTACAAGAACTTGATGCATATTAAGTCAAAAAGCACTTATCAATCATTAGTTTTTAGATTCCTTTTTGCAAAAAAAAAAAAAAAAAAAAACACATAATAACAACAATTTTTTAGTCACAAAATGATGAATCGATGACAATTACTTGATTGAAAACTAGGTATTATATACAAAGAACCACTTGTGCAATCGAGTTACGCAACCCACTTGTATTTTTTTAATATTAAATCAATCGATGATAACATGTCAAAAGGAAAGCCATAAATTAGATTAATAATCTTTTCGATGTGTAATTCAATTATAGCATAAATTTATTCTTATAAAACACATAATACTTCGTTTAATCAATATTTTAACATAAAGTAACTTTAAGAAGTGTTTTTCACAGATTTTCTGATATTCACTGGAATTTATATTTAAGATTATGTCTGTTTTTTGTTTGCAGATTGCAGTATCAATTTAAAATCCTAAGATCTTTTTAAATCTCATCATTCTTTATTATATAGAACTTAAATTCTCTCTTAGGATTTTAAATCCTAGTTATCTTGCATTTTTCAGATTAATAAATTACTCATAATCTTTTATAAAATTCTAAATAAAAATGCTATGGAATCCAAATATTATTACAGAAGGTAGATTTCAAAAAAAAAAAAAAAAAACCAAACCTTTGCTAGAAGTTTATTTTTTTACTTTTTAATAATATAGTTTTCATTAAAAATGATAAAATATTATGATAAAATAAAAGAGAGCATGCCAAGATATACCCTTTCTCCCTCTCCCATCAATACAAACCTTGATTTTAACATACAAACAGCCAACTCAACCACCACCACCAAATGAGCACCAATCAAACCTAAAAGTACAACCAATAAAGCAGCACCAAACCTAACCTAGTAGTACTGTACTACCCTTTATGCATCATTGCATCAATAACTAGTACTGTAACATATCAGCAGACGCCATGATTGGTTGTTGGTTGAGGTACATCAGGTTCCATGGATTGTTCATGAAATCATGGTGATTTTCAAACTCAAACAGTCCATTGGTCAGACCGTTCGTACAATGAGCGGTCGTACAGTTGTTGTTGTTGTTGTTCATGAGATTAATGATTTCATTAACGTAATCCAGCCTCTGACTGAGCTCATTCATCTGAGCCCTTAACACAGAATTCTCTGCTTCAACCTGAAGAAACTGTTGTGTGGTGACGTTAATGGTGGTCTGGATCTGAGTATTATCCTTCTTGATCTGATTGATTTGATCGGTGAGATCATCGAGATGTTTCTGTTTCCTCATCCTTGATCTTCTTGCTGATTCACGGTTTGATTGCATTCTCTTCCTCTTCCTCTGGTCCATCAAATCCTCCTCGGATCCTGAGTTATGGATCTGAGAAGAGTTCCCGCTCGAAGACGCCATAGATCTCAGATACTTTTACTTACTTATATAATCAAAACAAAAAATAATCTATAATAATATGAATTAAGAATAATAATAAGATCTGAATTAATATTAATTAGGTAGTAGAGTTATGATGAAAGGATGATGTTCATGAAAAAACGTAGAACCAGTAGAGGAATACGACGGATAAGGATTGAACGAGATGAGTCCGGCGGCGGAGGGAGGAATTGATGGTGAAGCCGGACCGGAGAATTTCACTGAGAACAGGAGACATCAATCTGTAACATCTATAAAACCGAATTGAAGCATGAAGAAGGAAGATCGATCGATCGATTGATTGATTGATTGATTCAGAGAATGAAAACCTGCAGATTGAATTGATTAAAGAATCAAGCAATTAACAGCAGGAAAGATGAAAATGAAGAAGAAGATTGAAAAGAGAAGAATTGAAGAGATTTTTTGGGAAGGAAAGAAGGGTGATTATATAGAAGAAAATGGTGGGTGGGTGTTTTTTGTGTTTGATTAAAGTAATGAAAAAGGTTGGGGGGAAAAAGCGAAGAGAAAAGAATATCCGTTCGGGTCCGGGTTCGGGTTTCAGAAGAGAACAAATAACAGCTGGAGGAGGGGTTTTCTACAGATAATCCAATGAAATCAACGCAGTATTCGTCTCCATCGTTGCAGTTGTTTTTTCTTTTTCTTTTTTTTCTATTTTTAACTTTTTAATAGGAGGTAAAAGTGAAAAACTGTAAATAATTTTTTGACAGTTTAAGTCATGGTATTTTCAATTTTCTATAATTGGTTTGCATTTCAATATCATCATAAATAAATTATTAATAAAGATGAGATCATCAAAAGTGTTAAGAAAAAATGTAAAATGACTGTAAAACTATTATTTTTATCAATCTATGCTTATAAATCAATACAATTAAGTTTTAATTTTTTACTAATTTCTGCACTTTGTAATTTATAAAAGAGAGATGATTTATACACAATAAAAATTTTTCATACACAACTAATTTACAAAAATTTTATGCAATTTACCTTATAATATGTAAACACATAATTAAAAATGTTTATATGATTTATTATGTAATAATCTTTAGGGTAAATTACAAATTTCGTCCATGTGGTTTACTAGAAATTATGGATCATGTCCTTTAACTTTAAAAATTACATTGTCAGTCCTTGTAGTTGACGTTTTGTTACGAATTTCGTCCTTTGGCCATATAAAATGACCATTTTACCCTTACATGTTTCATATTAGTATTAATATTGTTATTATTATTATTTATATTATTATGAAATAATAAACTAATTGAAATAAATTAAAAAAATTATAAAAGTAATTTAATGTAAAATGCATAAAAATAAATAATAAATATTTATAAAAACATATAATTTGTTTTTATTACTAACATAAAAAATAACGTTTTAAGTTTATATTTTTTAAACTTTTTGTAAAAGTTTTTTAATTAATAAAATAAATTAAATCTATTAAGTACTTTTTTGAATAAAAGATTCTTAATGAGTATTAAAACTTTTATAAAAATATATAATCGTGATTATCATCATTTTGGTAATTAAAAGTAAAAAATAAAATAGTTTATTAAATTTATGTTTTCTATTTGAAATTTCTAGAAAACATTAGACGTTTTCGTGAACAATAAAATATATTTGAACTTTTCAATATTTTTTGCTATTTTTCTAGAATGTTTTTATAAAAATTTACTTCAAATTTTCAAAATCATTTAAATATTTAAAAAAAATTT
The DNA here is from genome assembly GCA_020465985.1 of Centrapalus pauciflorus. Classification (NCBI taxonomy): domain Eukaryota; kingdom Viridiplantae; phylum Streptophyta; class Magnoliopsida; order Asterales; family Asteraceae; genus Centrapalus; species Centrapalus pauciflorus. The sequence goes on from JAANYP010005056.1 coordinate 68,638, forward strand.
ATTACTTTTAAACTTTTCAAAAAAAATTTAAACGTTTTAAAATATTTGAAGTTATTATAAAAAGTTTCAAAATGTTAGACTATAAAAAAATTTAAATGTTTTACTGACAGTGTTAAAAAATTGTTTATATAAAAAATTTTAAAAACGTCAATGCTTTTTGACAATGATTGCATATATTTTTTGATTTACGGAGAAAAGTTTACTTTTTTTTTTTTAACTTTCAAAATCTAAACTCAAAACGTTACTTTTTACTTTTTAATTAACAATAATAATAATTCATTATCCATCATTAATATTTTATTATTCTATTTTATATTTATTTAAAATTAATGTTACAAATATTTTTATTTTTTAGACATTTAAAATTATTTAATAATAATAGAATTAATAATAAAAACAACTTTAATAATAATTATTGAACACTAAGGGTAAAATGGTCATTAGAAATGGCCAAAGGTTGAAATTCGTAACAAAACTTCAACCACAAGAACTGTCAGTGTAATTTTTAAAGTTAAAGGACCCAATCCATAATTTATAGTAAACCACATGGACGAAATATGTAATTTACCCTAATCTTTATATATTTTATCAATTTATACCTTTTACTAAACTTTTTTTATTAATTAATAAATCAACTTAATCAGATTTTATAATGTAAAACACGTTCTTTTCTTTCTAAAAGTCGAAAGTATTTTTTTTATTTATTCAAGTTAATTTTTATTTTTCTTTATAAATACATTTACCGATGATTTGAATTATTTCTTCATTTGAATAAAATATATATTCTATTTTATTACATATTTTTATTACTTAAAAATTGTGATGTGTTTTATTGTTAAAGGGTTTTTAAAACTTATGATAATACAAATATGAAAAAACATGTATTTGATATGTTTTATTGGTAGTCGGCAAGATACTCGTTTATAGTCTAATGTATGATGTTTGTAAAAATGTAACACAATGACTTTTGAGCATGTACGTAGAATGATCTTACTGACTAATTAGAATGTTGGTATTTGTGTTGTTCCAATTATGTCTCGATTAGTGGATTATACGTGTCGGGAACGATTATACGTGACTTTGAATAATAATTTTAGTGGATTATTAATAATTATTAATTTAACAAGATTAATTGGGATATATTGACATTAATTGTGAAATATCAATAACGGGATCGAGATTTAGGTGTCGAACCCACATTATACTCAAACGTTTTTATTCGGGACACGTTTAAACCTAATTCGCTTTCCTTCCTTTCAAAGAAAGCTAAGGTGTTGTTTGTTTTTCATTAAGAGCCTCTTAAAAAGCTCTTAAGTCTAATATTCAGATGAATGATGAATTCAGATTTTTGTTTAGTTTCAGACTTCAAAGGTTGCAACTTCTGAATTTACCTCTTAAAATTAAGACTTTGAGAGTTGTCTGAATTAAATTAAGAGTCTCTTAATTTCAGATCATAAGGTTTCCTCTTAATTTCAGACGTGGTTTTCAGACTTCAGACATTTAACCTCTTAAAAAACAAATGACACCTAACAAAGGTGTTGTGTGTGTGTTTGTGGGAGTTAAACAAAAAGAAAAAAGCCAAATCAAGCTGATTGTTGCTCTAATGCTTGCTAGCTAGTTAATCATCATCATCTTCACTTTTATGTTTTTCAAAGTTTGCAAAGTAAGACAAGCTCCAAATCTTGAGTATGATTGTTGTTATAAGTTGCTATGAGTTGGGAATTGGTTTACAAAGTATTTGTGAATGTTTGTATGCCGTTTTTATGGGATTACATGGCTGAAAATCGATAATGTGGAGTGAATATCCCTTGGACAGAGTAGATCAGAAGCAGAGACTCTGTAGTTTGTCTCGAATCATGATCACAATCCTTAGAGTGCGGCCGCGATAGGTCGGAGGCAGTGCAGGCTGAGCTCGGGCTAGGATTTCTGTGTACGAGTTGCGATGGAAGGGTGTCTCGTAATGGGGTAGCGCGAGCACGCTGGGTTGAGCGTGGCCACAATCAGCTCTATTTTGGCTAGAATTGGGTTTTGTGCCTTGGGGCCCTATTAGTTTTACTTTGTGTCTCTATCAGTTATATTATTGATTCATGGGTATTCAGAGTTTATCTTTTGGGCTCGAATTAATCTGTGGGAATTCGTTATGTGTACAGAGACTAGTAGACACTGAAACAGACCGAAACTGTGATTGTTGTGGCTAGTTTGAGTTAGTTGTTGCGATCCAGGTGAGTACACGAGTTCCTTAAAGGGCATGTCATCTTCTTCGGGTCTTTATGTGTTTATATGTTATATGTGATTATATTATGAGCGCCAGGAGCCGCCACACAGGTATGATCTTACATTTCTTAATTAATATGTTATACATGTGTATGTATGTCGAGCTTTGTGAGACGAGATTCATTACAAGTTAATTATGAAGGGTTATCACGTGGGCCGTGTAGCCATATCTAGCCCTGAGTAGGTTTGTTATGGAAACAATAGTTACTGATTAAACTTAATTTTTCTTAAAACGGTTTGTGATTAGCAAAATAAAAAATTCTCAAGAAAAATAACATAAAATATAAAACTTGATGTTAAATTTAAGCAAAATTTAGAATCTGAGCGTTCACTTAACGAAAAATTTACATTTGTTTTCAATTTCAGGAGAAAATGTTTTTAGATTTAGTTTTTCAAAAAACAATTGAAAATTCTGAAAATGCGTTCATATAATAATTGTAGTTTTCAGTTTTGGAATTCATGAAAATCAAAAAACATGTTCACTTGTCATTGTTTTCTATCATATTAGTTTTCAAATCTAAAAACATTTTTCAAACCAAAGAACTAAAAAAAACTAACTTCACACAATTAATTCTATTAACTATTACATGATCCCAACATTTTAATAATGTATTCTAAGAAGATTGACCCCGAGCACCACGACGACTACCGGTGTATTTTCCCCATAACACATTAGCAATAGAATCTCTAACATGAAGCATCTCATCATTGACAGTCATGTTCACTGAAGATCATTCTTCAACAAAATTCGATATTTCGCTTGGTTTCAAGATATGAAAAACTGAAAAACCATATCGTTTTTAGGTTAACTAAAACCGAATTTTCTATTATTTTTGGTTTGGTTAACCGAAACGGAAAAAATCTTCGGTTTTCTCAAACTTTATCAAAAGAACAATATTTTCTTGGTTTCTTGATTATTGTCCGGCCTTCTCCCCTTTCCGATTCTAAAGATGGATTTTATGGCAACAGCAATAACAAAAACCAAAGATTAAAACATGGTGTCATTTGGTAAAACTTTGTTTCTGTAACTAATGCATCCCTTGATTTTAAAAAAAAAAAAAAAAATTCCTTTCAGCACTATGTTGTTCTCTTTTTGGTTTATAGCTTTTGACAATCCATTTTTCACTTTAAATTTGAAGTTAATAATGTTTTTGACAAATTTGAAGTGAAAATGAAACTGAGAATGTGCATGTGCATGTGAACATAATTAGAAAATGTCGTGTTTTCATTTAATTTGAAAATGGTTGAAAACACATAAAATTTGTTTTCAACATTCACATGTAAATCTTGGAAATGAAAATTTATTTTAGAAAATAATGCATCTAAACACGTTTTCATAAAATACTTGTTTTCATCAAAAACGAAACATGAAAACACTCCGGTTTTCGTCAAGTGAACGCGGCCTTTTTATGCTTTGGAGTTGTGATTTCCATTTTACCGCACGATTCGTGCGACACACGATCATTGAGAAATATTGGAAGTCGTAGTGGCCACTGGACAACTATGGGAACTTTCAATTGGAATTATCTCATAATAAGTCCAATATCTTTTTTGGGTTTGGATCCAAATATTAATTTATTTTACTATTTCTTAAAATAATATTTACTATATATATATATATATATTTTTATCATACATTATTTTATGGCATAAGAACAAAATTAACCAAACGTGTTGTCAAATATTTTTTTAATATATATCATTTAGTAACCATAATATTACAAGAAATGTTTTTTTTATCGATTTTCCTATTTTGAACTAATTAATTATCGCAGATACAGTGAAAAAAACAAATTAGAATATTATATATTATTTTTAAAATAAGTGACCAAAATAATTCAAGGCTATATAAAAAAATATAGACAATATAATATTTAGATCTGTATTTAATTTATGATTTATATTGATAAACACATAATATAAGACAGATAAAAATATTAACTATTGTTTAATCATATAGAGAGATAAACACGTACATATAAATTAATCCGCCAAGAGAGCCACACTTAGTTTTCCTTTTCCATTATATATATTTCTATATTATATAGATCTTAAGAATAATAGAAAATTAAATTACTAATGATTATAAATAATATTGGGATTTATACTTGATTTGAATTTAGATTAGGTAATAAATTAACTAACAGATGTCTTTAAAAATAATGATAATAAATGAAATAATTAGACAATGACAAATGATAGCTGGAGTTAAATATTTACAAATATTTATTGTAGAAAATAATAATTTGTATTTATAATATATTTTACTTTAAAAATAACAATTATTAAATCAAATTTATTTTCTGTTGTAACGTGAAGATGTCACGTGTCATTTAAGCATTCTCTTTTATTAAATATATAGATTTATTCAAATAATTCATGAAAATGTAAATAACTAATTACGCAATAAAACAAAATAAATGATCTTACAGATAACATCAATTCAATAGAGTATTTCATAATAACCATAAGAATAATATCGATCAAATTTTATACATTGTGTGAGTAAACAATCTACACGTCTATAAAATATTCGAAAAACATATATATGGTATTTTATTTCAGAAAAATATATATGTGGTGTTATATGCTAAAGGACACAAGATAATAATTATACTTAGAAAAATCATTTAAAATGATGAAAAATATATATCACATTAATGATTTGGATTTTAGTAACCAAATCATATGTGTGTTATGTTTTGATATAAGTTGAAGTCAATTTAAGGGGGCCATGACTGGGAGTTTAATGAAAAAGAGACTTCTTCTGACAGTAGCTTATATAATAAATTTAATATTTAATGTTTTATATAATTCTAATATTTAATGCTTATAATAATTTAATTCTGAAATTTTAAGTTGATCATAAAAAATAATTAAAGTTAATCAATATTCAATACTAAAGGAAACAATATCTTAGCCTGTTGTGGTTAAAACCAATGTTATCAAAATCGCAATTAAGATTGTATTGATCCTACGATTAACGATTCCGCTTATAAACTTTGAGCATGATCGTTTATGATCTATTTATATATTTGTTAAAATAATTCATATATTCATATTATATATTTAATAAATTAATCATAATATATTTGATAGTTTTGTATACATTTTAAGAAATGTTGACTTTTTCATAAAATATGGTGTTGCTAGTCGTGTTTTTCTTTTTTTTTTTTTTTTTTTTTTTTTTTTTTTTTTTTTTTGATAACTTAGAGTTTTTGTGGTTGAAATATTGTGTCCACAAGTGCATTCTTTGTTGATGCATAAAAAGGACAGGAGAAATATCGACGGAAAAATGAGGTCGTAAACATGAATGCCACTATTTACGTGATTTGTACTTTTTTTTCATTTTTTAATGCATTACGTTACAAAAGGTGTCTGGTCACGTAAATTGTTGTACTTTACGTGACCATTTTTGCTCCTTCCCCATGAATGTTTGGTGGGATGTCTTGTCACACTTTACGTGACCAAACACCTTTTGTAACGTAATGCATTAAAAAAATGAAAAAAAATACAAATCACGTAAATAGTGGCTATCACGTAAATGTGGTCACGTAAATTGTGGCTATTTCTGTAAAATGTATATAAAATGGCTAAAAAGTGAATAAAGGTGTGAGATTTGGCTATTTTAGTAATTATCCCTTATTTTAATTACCAACTCATTTTTCATAATTTATCATTTGATGTTAATAAAATTTTAAAATGTAAACCTCCTCTTGTGATATTTTGAAGCAAATAAAAAACAAGATTAATAATTTAATTTTTTGATTCAATGTTTTTTAGTTGTGAGATTTAATTACCATTTTAGTTATGATATTTTCACCACCACTCCCACTACCCATCCTCTACCATCATGTTGACATTAATTTACCAGCCAAGACTATTAATAAACATAAAACTTAAAAATTTACTTTAGATGTACCATAAAAAAATTAGGCCGAAAATGGATCGAGGAAAGACATAAAATTTAAATTTACATGCATAAAAGAATCATGTAATGTTGTTTAGTTTCGATAAAGAATCATGAATTTAAATTTGACATTCTTAATTGATCACTAATGCTCATGTCTGTTAAAATTTATATTTATTTGAACTTTTGAAGTACACATGTATAATAAGAGGCGTTTGGTTCGCAGAATGTTTATTCCTGAAATGGAATCTGTCAAATGAATGGAATTCTGGATGGAATGGAATCTGTCTGAATCCAAATACCATGGTTTGTTTTTTGTTTGTGGCTGCTAGGGTTGTTTAGGAATGCTTTGAGAATGGAATTTAAAATCCTTTCATTTTGCTATGGAATGGTCATTCCTTGAAATGGAGGATTTTTTCTAAAATTTAGAATGATCATTTCATTCCTTTGGACTACCAAACAACCCATCATAATGGAATTTTCATTCCAATTCCATCAAATTCCATCAGATTCCAGTGAACCAAACGCCTCTTTGGAATATACTTTAAATTCCATAGCACTTACCCAAGAAAAATATATATTCTTTCAAAAGCGGTGTTTTTTTTAAAAGAAATCTTCATTTTATTCATTTTTACTGCCAAACAGCACATCATAATGAAATTTTCATTCCAATTCCAAAATTTCATCAGATTCTATGAACCAAATAGGGGTGAGCTCGGTACCGTACCGAACCGAACCGGTACCGATCCCGAATTATTAGTTTTGGAAGAACCGAATACCGAACCGTATAATTTTATATGGTGCCGGTTCGGTACCGAATACCGAATTTTAGCTAATTTAAGAACCGAATACCGAACCGAAAGTACCGAATACCGAATTTTAGCTAATTTAAAAACCGAATACCGAACCGAATATATTAATTCGGTATCGGTCGGTACCGGTACCGGTTCGGGTTCGGGAAATGGTACCCGTCGCTCACCTCTAGAACCAAATGCCCCCTAACGATTAAACCATAAACAAACTTTAATGAACAAATTAACCTCAAGGGCCCATAAAATTTAACCCTACAAAAAGTTACCGAGCCCATAAGCAACCAACGTGAAAAGTTTTTGCTTGAAATTCATTATTTTATGGTTTCATTTTCAAAAATTTTGGTTTTAAAGGTTTTAAATCATTTCCATTCTATGCAAATCAACAATTTCATAATTTCTGTAAATATGCAGAAATTCTTTAATGATTTTCAGTTTTGGTATCCGTCATATTTGGTGTAACGTCCTCTTTTCGCACACAAAAGCCACGTCTATATATAATCATAAGTGGTAATTTCGCAATCATCTCATCATGCACATGTCAAGGATTATCACAAATCGCTATTAATTAAAAACTTGTATACAACATCTTTACACAAAACACATGTCTGATACAGATCAATTTGCAGCTAAACTGTCATACACAACTGATCGCTAAATATGATACAACTGAATACACGACGAGTACAGATTAACAAGTTCACAAAAGGATGATGTCATCATATATCAGTTACATGCAAGTCCTGACCAATTCCAACTCCTACTTCGGCGGCTGCTGTGGCTGCGACCCCACTGTCTGACTGCTAGAGACACGTTAGACTCGAAAACGTAAGCTGAGATGCTCGTGAGTATGCGAGAGTTAGACTCTACAAAAATAACACATAGCATGCACAAACACATATATAGCTCAACACATTATCACAGATACTCAGAAAAGCTCAGAACTCATGGCACATCTCAGCTCAAGGGGATGTCATTCCCTAGCTAACAGGCCGCACACAGCAACGGTTAGCACACAATAGACACAGGAGCGACCTGGCAATAAACACTGTTGTATATATACAGTCTCAAACTTCATGACTAGTTAGGGATAGTCAGCCTGCGCGATCACATATCGCGGACACCTGCAACTCATACAGATATAGCACATATAGGGAGGTAGATAAGATCATACATGTGGCGCCACATCTCTGTCTCATATCACACATCACAATATACACAAAACAACTTGTAAAACAATCGCGCTTTGAAAAGAACTCAAGTACTCACCGGTATATCAAATCACCTGCAACTCAGAACTCTATCGCGGCTTAGAATGCTATCGGCTCGACCCTGTACACAAAACAGATCCCGGATTATTAAAACCAATCCAGACAATAACACCACAGACCCAAATATAAACACTGCAACTAAACCGGACACAACACACAACCCCAAACGGACACTAGAGCCCCAAAACCGACCCGACCCAACACTGCCCGGATCGCGATCCGCGCTCAGGCATAGCGGCCGCGCTCTGCATCGCGGTTGCGCCCTTGCCATCGGGGCCGCGCTGACGGACCAGCAGATGACCTCTGTTCGCTGAACATGGCGGAACCAGGGGTATTCACGCCCCCAACTCGTTTTCCGGCAACCGAAATACATACCAACTCGTATATAATCGACTTACAAACTAACCAATCATCACCCACAATATCAACAACATATATATACGAATTTAATCCACAAAATTCAGGCTTCTTACCTCTTAAACTTCGAACACAAAGGGAGGAAGAAGATGAAGTCTAACAGCCCCAATCAATTGCAAATCTCTAATGCAACTCTTAAACACTTCACACACACACTTACACGTTTTCTGTTTTTGGAAGGAAGAAGAAAGGAAGCCAAGTTCAAACAAGGCTTCTTATATAAGCTTTCCAAAAATAGCAAGTCCCGGACTCGATAAATCAGATTCCGATAACACATTTTCACTATTAATATCATTTTAATCCATTTAACGTTGTGATCTCATAATTATTATTGATCCGCTAAAATAATAATCCGGCGTCACGCATCGCTCGGTCCCGACACGTATAATCCACTAAACGAGACTCTATTGGACCAACACAATAATAGTAAATTAATTATCCACTAAAATAAATACACGTATCAGGTCGAAAGTCCGGATGTTACATTTGGTCATCGAATCGATCTTATTTACCACCATCTTAGTCCGTAAGCAAGGTTTTATCCATATCAAAGGCTACACCATTCAACATGATTACCATTTGGTCCTAAGTATAACATATATGTGGAAATTTTGATATTAGAGCAAATTATCAAGAAAGATTATATAAATTTCAAAATTGACAATAAAGGTAATGTAAAAATTTTTAGGCCAAGAAAGATAACATAAAATTCAAATTTGACAAAAAATGGTATTGATGACCGATTAATAAAGTAAAATTTTAATTTTATGCTTTCTTTCTTAGTAAAAGAATAATATTTGATTATCTTTCTTGGTAAAATTTGAATTTCATGTATTTTTTTGGCCAAAATAGAAATTTACATTACCTTTCTCAGCAAAAAATTTTTTACAATACATTTATTGTCAAATTTTGTATTTTATATTATCTTTCTTGGTAATTTTCCCTTGATATTAGGCACAATAATCTTTATTACAACCCAAATAACCGTTTCGGGTTCGATCATGTCGGCCCCCATTACCTACAATGTAACCGTGTAAAGAAAAACCATCCATCGTTAAGTTTATATCCATCGACTCTACACAATTGCTTCACCGCAAAGCTTTACGTGTAGTCACACTCACTTGACTCCACAAAGTGACATAATACAACTCTATCTACGACTCATTCGAATGTCGAGTCAAACCTTTATATAATGGTTGACTTACGTTCATCGAAACTTATTCGGGATAAGTTCGATCACATGGAAAACCGTACAAACTTGATTTAAAGATGAGTTTTGCAGAGAGGAGGTCCACAATAGGCTTAGGTTTATGAATAAAGAGAAATAGCAGAGATTTAACTTTATAAAAGATGGATCATATCATACATTCATCCATGCATATATGATTTATGAAGGGATCTCTATATTTTATTACAACTAGGAATATATATCAAATATATCAAATTGTGGATGGTATACATTGTTGCATAATTCTGTAAAAATATTAAATATTAAGTTATAAATTTGAAATTAGTTAATAAAATTATAATAATTATTAAATAATACAACTTATCGTCTTTGTAATAGTAATAATGAATACATGTACTTTTTTTTTTAAACGGCTCGTGTGGTGTTATCGCTTAGGCCCAAGTGCCGACAGATCCTGGTTCAATCCCCACCACAATCTCCATAGTTAGATTAGTTCACCTGAAGGGAAAAACCCCAAATTCCGCCTCTAGTGAAGATCAAACCCGGGTAACAACCCTCCCCAAGCCCCATATAAAACTTGTTGGCCATCAGGGCTTGCTCTCGCGTTAAGCCCTGATGGTTAGTACTTAATGTATTTAACTAGTGTTATGGTTGCTTTCGCGTTGCTACGGGTATCCATCACTAATATGTATTTATTATCGTTTAAGATAAACTATGATGTTAAAAAAGGGCATTGTTAAATGCAGACCCCCCCCCCTTCTTAATTTTTACTAATCACACATCTCATTACTCACATGATTTTTGTTAATGACGTGAGACTCAATGATTAAAAGTTAATCTTATTTCACATTAAGAAGTGGTGTGTGTGATTAGCAACAATGGGTGTGTGATTAGCGACTGAGGGGGGTGTGCGTATAGAATTGTCCGTTCAAAAATTGAAACATGTTTAATGATTACAACTTGTTAAAACATTTGTGTATTTAAGCATAGTGGGCTACATGTTTTTTTTAATAAATTTGGTTTGACTCAATTGATGATGTCTAAAATATATTATTCTTTTACGGTTTTATATGAACAAAACAAAATCTTGTCATGCTTTTAAAATGGTTTAAGTGTGAAGTTTTGACCAATTCATATACACTTAAAATGTGAAAATATAAAAATGTTTTGTCAATGCACATTTGTTTGTACATTCTCATATTTCTATACATATTTAAATATGTACATTTGCTCAAATAAATATGAAGAATTAACACATTCTTTGTAGTGGACACTCTTAACTAGTATAATACCTTTGTGTTGCTTGGCAAACCACTTTTAAGATAGTATATTTATAAACGTTCATTAAGATATGATTGTTTTTAAAAACTAATTTTTATCCACAATAAATTTTAAAAGCAAATCATCATAGCCTGATAATCTTTTCGACGTAAAAATATTATTTATTTACATTTTTATTTCATTTGCGTGGTTGTGTAAAAAGACATATAAAAGACTAATTTAAAAATTCCAATATATATTATATAAAAAATCTCATAAGTTAATAATGTAAAAGTAAAAATGACAAAGGACACATTTTCTAAATCTTGAACAATGATTTATATTAGAGAAAATTACTGATTTAGTCCCTGTGGTTTGTCTATTTTTGCTGGTTTGGTCCTTTAAGATCAAAAATTACTTCATTGGTCCCTATGATTGTTATTTTGTTTCATGGATAGTCCTTTTGATAGACGGACGTTAAGTCTGTGAGGTTAGTTAACTTTCTCAAGGGTTATTTTGGTAAAATACTCACTCTCTCTCCTCACAAATTCCTAATAAATATCCTCCTTCTTCTTCTCCATTTATCCACCCATCATTTTCTCCTTCTTCTCCAACAACCTTGTTGCCACCTAAATAATGTTTCGTATGTATTCTATAGACACAATTATGTTTTTACTATATATTGTATGTTTGGTATGTATGTTTAACCAAATACAATTGCAACAGACTCATCTTCGTGCATGTTTGTTAAGACCCTGATTTTCCCCATCACTTCCCTACCCCAAATCCCAACAACCGCACACGAAGGGAATCCGAAAATTATGTTTAGCCACCGCGATAATCTCGTTATCGTCTATGTAATCAACGTCAATCGCTTCAAGTATCTGTGCTTCCACAAAATGCCCGACACGAGCTTTCACCATTACCGGGACTCCTACATACCTTTGGATTTCTTTAATAACGGCCGAATCAAGCATCCGTGAAATTCCCGATCCCGATTCCGATGGTTCAGACACAATGACGCAACAGGATCCGACGGATTCAGCAAACTTGGCTTGGTCAATGTTCGTGACTTGAACAATTGCTCCTCCACGGAGCATTTGAGCAAGACCGACCTTAACAGAGAAACCATTTTTATTCTTCTTGTTGGGATCAGATATGGCATTGTTGCCATAAACAGTGACCGCACAATCGTCGACCATCATCTGCAACAATAAGAAGTTTGAAAAAATGTCTGAAAGAAAGTAGAATTGAGTCAAGAAACCTGGTTGCGAAAGAAGTGATGTAGATGGACTATCCATGTGAGGAGAGAGTGTGAGTAGTTTACCAAAATAACCCTTGAGAAAGTCAACCATCCTCACATACTTAACGTCCATCTATCAAAAGGACTATCCATAAAACAAAAATACAATCATAGGGACCAATGGAGTAATTTTTTATCTTAAAGGATCAAACCAGCAAAAATAGACAAACCACAGGGACCAAATCAGTAATTTTCTCTTTATATTATTGTGCAATTATTCATGTTTGATGTTTGAATTTTTTTTCTTACATCATCATCTTTTGTGCGGCATGTCAAAATACTACATATATTAAATTTTTTTTTTTCTTCAAAGATTGTTCTTTAAAGGGAGTATCATTTACTCTTTTGATTTATAAAACCTTAAACTCATAAAAACTCTCAAAGTCTTTATGCACATACAATAACCAGTTCGTTTTTTATAAATATCTAAAAAAAAAAAGGTAACCCACCCTCTGGGTTCCATCAACCGGCCCACAACCAATGATGAAAAGGTAAATTGTGTAACATATGGTTAAATTACATGTGCAAGTTAAACTTTTTTTAAATAAATATCAGATGTCTATCTTATTTGTTTTTTATTGTAAAAATGAATCGATTATAAAACTAAAACTTAAAATTTAAATAACTAGAAATAATTAAAACACATGCCTATCATCTCAAGTTTCATCCCTAATTTATTGACGTGTTTGTTAAGTTTCATTTTAAACGGTTGAGGTCAATTGTTGAGTAAATTTAATGATTAATATGTTGCAACGTGAGTATATTTTCTCTCTATTCTGTAAGCAATAAATATATATAATAAACATTGTCATCATATTTTATATATTTAGAGTAATAGTAAAATAATATTACCAGGAGGAACCTATATGTATGGTTTGCCCATGTTAATGTCAATCATAAGAATATAAAAAGTATTAATTTTATTAAATTTATAATTGTGAAACAAAGTTTTCTAATCCAGTCTAATAATATGGGTGTGCGTTTTTTTTACGTTTTTTTTAGCCCTTGAGTATGTTCAAAAGTCAATTATATATAAATAATTAAATGCTTTATTTTTAAATTAAATTAGGTCCATTAGAAAGGGGGAATTAAGTATATATAAATGATAACTTAAATTAATTAGCTTTTTCCATGACCCAAAAACAAGTCCAAGACCATTTTGCATTTTAAAATTAGTTTGGGTTTACTAGGATTTTGAAAAGACGATATGATGTTAAGATTTTGATATTGAGTTTAAGCTCTTTTGAGGTATATATATAATTAAATGTTAAAAAATTGGCATCCTCACCCACACATCAATAGTGTCCTCGTTTTTGTTATTCAGTTAAGAATCAGGAGCCGCACGAGTCGATACTTAGCATCGAGTTCATCCACGACATCACCGGTAAATCCAAAGGCATCCACTTTGAGCATTATTGATTTAACTACAATAAGGTATGTTTACTTTCATGTGTATCTTAATGATCATTAGACGGATCCAACAACAGTTTATAGCGGTTTTAAACTTCTGTTGCGTGAAATTGTTTTACAAAGTGTGCTACAGACCCAACATATATAATTGTATTCAATTATCGTTATAATGTTTTTATTTTGAATATTTTATCGATTGATATGGTTTATAACACATATAAAAAAAATTACTTTGATAGCATATTTCAGTTACATACAATTTTGTAAAGACAAAAATAATGTGAGATTGGATTCCGATTCAATCTTACTTTAGATAAACTACCAATTATTAAATTCATGTTGATAGTAAAACTCATGTTTTCCAATAATTGGGAAATTTTTGATGTAATTATGATTTATGAGCATTATGAGATAATTAATTAACTTTATGGATTGATTGTTATTAAGGAGTTACGACATTTCTATTACATCTTTTCACTCTATTATGACTATAGATAGTGTTACTAAACCGTTTGGAATATATATATGTATATATATAGAGAGAGAGGGGAAGATTCAATTGAGAACTTTTGTGCATCGAGTTACAAAAAGAACCGATATCATCCATTAGATCAAAGAATTGTATGGATTAGATTAAATGACAAAATGGTAAATAATTAGACAATTTTATACATCTTGTGCATTAGAAAAAAAACATGGAAGGGCATTTTGGGTATTGTGCATACCTCATTAAATATAATATTTTAACAAATAACTAAATAATAAATGTTAAAATAAATTCAATTGAGCACTTCCAAATTTAACAAAAGTCACACAAATTTAAAAGAATGATGAAGGATATTGATGCATTTCATATTAATCGTTCAATTCGTGATACATATCGGGTTTATCTATACAAAATCTATACAATTCGTGATGCATCACTGTTAATCATCATTTTCATATTCACCGTTTATCATCATCGTTCATCATCTTCGTATTTATCGTTTATCATCATCGTTCATCTATGCATAGTGTTCATCATGGTGCATCGTTGTTAATCATCAACATCATTGTTCCAATGGATGCATCAACGTGTTCATCATCATCTTCTTTTGTTCTTCATGTTCATCGTGTTTCATCGTATTGTTCATCATCGGTTGCATCTCTTGATCATCGTGTTCATCATCATCACGGCGGCGGCGGTTGGCGGGGTTCCTCGATGCATACGGTGGAGAGAGATAGATACGATGGAGAGGTGGTTACAACAAAGGTGATGGTGGTGGTGGTGTGGTGGATACGGTGGGGAGAGAGAGAGACAGAGAAAGAAAGAAATAAAGAAAGAGAGAGATATGAGGAGGTGGTTACTTTTTTTTGAATATTTATTCATTATTTATTTCTAACTTACCTATTATAATTAATTCAATATATTTAATTTTACATATTCAATATTCCAGGAATACCCTTAGTGCACCCTTGTTTGATTCTTTGGTGCACAAAAGTTCCTCGAGGTGCATCGGTGCATAAAAGTTCTCAATTGAACCTCTACATATATATATATATATATATATATATATATATATATATATATATATATATATATATATATATATATATATCAAGGTTGTCAAAATTGAGATCTTATCTAGGATCGTTTCATTTCTATAAGATCGAGATCGTAGGATCAGATTGGAATCCTAAAATCCTAACAGAAAATCACTACTTTCTAATTTTTTTTAGGTTCTATAAATTGTAATTTTATATTATAAATTATAAATTAATTATATAACATTTCAAAAAAAAAAATTATATAATAAATAAGGGAACAACGTACATTCTTGTTTAAAATGTATATGGTTATCCAAAAAAAAGTCAATTAGTCATACATATTATAATTTGACTTACTATCCTAATTGATAAAATGGTTGCATGTAAGTAAAATGTTAGATTGGATCGGTAAACGATGCCACGGGAGCTCGGTTAAAAATATTCGGATCGAGTAAAATGTAGGATCGGATCGTTGGGCGTTTCTACGAACGATCCCACGATCCTACGTCCGATCTTGTTAGAAAACGATCCTACACCGCTCCTGCTCGAAATCAATTGGTAGGACGATCTTACTCATGATCTTAATAACCATGAAATATATTATTATCATGAGTATAATCAAGCTAAGTCGAGTCAAATAGTATCAAGTTTAACACCGACATTCGAAACTCGAGGTAGTCTTCAATCAAGCCTAAATTTTTAGATGTATCGATAATGCATGATGGAATATATAAGTTTTGAAATGAAAATAATGTTGGTTGAACGAACATGATTATAAACTATTAATGTACTTGATTATAATAATTAATTATATAATTGGTGGCTTCATGCCAAAACAAGACCATACTATAAAACATACTTTAAATGCTTTATTTCGTCTTTTCTTAAATACATTATTATAAACTGCTTAAAATCAAGATCATATCATATGTTATATTCAAAGTCAAATATTGGGGCGAAAAGTATATATATATATATAGAGGGAGGTTCAATGGAAAACCACCATGCACCGGAAAACTTGTGAAAACCGCACTGCACCACCACAAATGCATCAAATTCCCCGCGTGATGCATCAAAATCTCGCGTGATGCATCAAAATCTCGCGTGATGCATCACCTTATTTACGATCATGCCACCGCGTTTTTCATGAAATGCACCAAATCGGACGGTATGCATAGGTTTTCATAGTTTTCACGTGCATAGTGGTTTTCCATTGAACCGATCCCTATATATATATATATATATATATATATATATATATATATATATATATATATATATATATATATATATATATATATATATATATATATATATATATATATATATATATAGATTTAGGTTCAAGTGAGTACCACCTCTAATGCAGCGCACCAGAAGGTACCACCCTTAAAAGTAATTTTTTTGAAATTTTTTTTCATGAACATGTTCTAATTAACATTACACAGATCATATGTGAATTTGACGCAAATCCGAACACTTTAAGTGCATGAAAACACACATCACATAAATGCATGTTCACATGTCTATAAAATTATGTAAGTGTGTGTTCACATCATTTTTTAGGAGCTAGGAGATGTGAATGTATGTGAAATTTACATACGATCTTCATAATGTTAATTAAAACATGTTTATGAAAAAAAAAATTTAAAAAAGTTTTTTTAAAGGTGGTACCTTCTGGTGCGCTGCATTTGGGTGGTACTCTCTCGAACCATATTCTATATATATATATATATATATATATATATATATATATATATATATATATATATTCTTAAATAATTAAATTAATAGTGAGGTATTCAACTCAAACAACTCACAATACCATACTTACAAAACCCAAGTAACTAAAAGGAACATTTAAGTTATAATGTATATTAATTGTTTGCGAAAAAAAATAATATATATTAATTAATTGTTTTTTCGTTATTATTATTAATCATATCTAAATAAATATAAAATTTTTACGGTTAACACTTAGTATAACACATGAAATGAGTAAAACCTTATAATTATCAAAAAAATGATAAGATCTAAAAAGGTTGTCCTATGCGTACATCTCTATCTTTTAGTTTTACAAATCATACATTCGATTCCTCGTTAATTATGTTTATTAACGATTTATTAAATATGTGAAACCTATATTATTTGTTCAAACTAAAATTAACATCACATTTTTAGTGAGTATAAACAATAAAATTGGGGGATTTATCAAGAAAGCCTAAATTTAAAAATATTAACATTAAAAGTTACAAGATTTTACTGATTACTCCAGCTATAAAAGATATTTTAGAATGTGTTTAGCTCGTTGAATAAAAATAAAAAAAATTGAAATTTATGTCAATTCTAGACTTCTAGTGTGTTGCATAGTGTTAGTTGGAAAGGTAAGTTATAAAATGTTAGAAATCTAAATTTCATTATAATATAATTAAGACTAACAAATTTATTTAATAATAAACGGGTTAAAATCAAATTTTAAATCATTATTTTAACAATTTAACTATATTTTTAAAAGTATGAAGATATATGATATGGGTAATTACATTTCTTGATACAAGTTTGCAGTTCTACATAAACGTTCCAAGCTGATTGGGAATGACAAAAAAATATTCACTCTCATATCTTTTTTTTTTTAGTTGTAAAACATCTAAAAGGAAAAAGGAAAAGGTACTAATAACTTTGTATACATTTTCCTTTTTTTCTTAATTACTTTATTTTTTTTTCTTTTGAAAAACAAATTTTATAAAACAAATTTCAATACAATCAAGTATTCTCCAAGATGGAGAAAAAAACCAAACAGAAAGACAAAACACCCCAATACAATAGATACACGAGAACTAAGGAAAGAGATATCAACAACGATAAAAAACGATACCTGAAAACTAAGTCTTTGAAAGGATTGATTAACCAACGAGCCCAGTTAAATCGTAAAGAAGTTTTCCTATTTTCAAAGCAATTAAAGACCCGATAAACGTTAACCAAAGGAAAAGGATCTTCCTCTTTGGCCTTTTCGATGTTCATCAGGTTGGCATGCAATACTTTATTTTGCCATTTCCAGATTACCCAAAGAGCCGCAACAATAACCTCCATAAAAAGATCATTTCAATCCTTCAATAAACTTGAAAAAAATACTTTGGATTTATGCATAGAGACTGACTCAATCTTCGAACCTGAATAAGCCCACCAACTTCAATTTTACGCCATAAAGGATTAACCATTGAACACTTATTCATAATGTTTGACGATAGCCATTAAACTACATATACGTTGAATAATAATCAATTTTATTAGTATATTTACGATCCCATCAAACCAGTTTTTCAGAAATGTGAAGTACGTAAATGATACAATAAAAACTTTAAAAATATACATACGTTCGATTCTGATCGTTGTATCTCTGTTAAAGATTTTATATTCCTAACAACTAATAGTATATCCTAATGAGATAATGATATCTTGTTTTTTTCTTATTAATAAATCATATCATCAATTTCTTAAGTCTCAAATTAGATGAATTTGTTTTTTTTTGGAATAAATATTGACAAATAGACATCCATCTATTGTTAATTGCTAGCAAAATTAATTATTCGAGAATGTTATGGGAAAATTCATAAGAAAATATTTTATGTAGAATATGATTCCCGATGTTCATTGCATGTAGCATTGCTTTTTAATTTGTATTAAATTAAACAAGATATGTTTCTTCCTCTAGTGCCAGAATAATAATTATTTAATTATTAAAATCTGATAATATTATAATAATTATTTATTGTCATAAAAAACGAATCTTGTATTATTTAAATTAACATAATAGAGTCGGTGATTATTCTTTCAATTCTCTTTACATTTTCCTTTTTTAATTTATTACCAGTGATAATATTTTTTTTTATCCTTCTTTTTGCACAATGTATATTATATTTAGTCATTTGGAATAGTTAACAAACCAAAAATTAAAACTTTATATAATTGAAATTTATATATGTGTGTGTGTTTTGCTTAAGGTGAGAAAAAATAAAAAAAAATCTGGATTACTCATCTTATGTTGCATCCATATATCCCACCACACTGGATCATTTTTATTAATTCTATAAATATCATCTCTTAATGTTTTCTATTAATTAAGACTTTTCATAATTCATCATTTTTTAATTTTATATATAAAATAAACATAAATATATAAATACAATCGTATAACAAATACATAAAACCATTAAAATGTATGAACACCAAATTGCACAAAATATTATAAGTTGTCCAATGTCCCTAGAAAAAGAGTATGTAGCAATGGAGGTGCCAAAAATAAAAGGGATAATTGCGCAAAAAACCCATAACTTGTCAGTTTTTCGTGATTATAACCCCAAACCATTTTTCGTTGTATAGAAAACCCCTAACTAATTAAATATCAGTAAATCAAGGTTTTATCAATGGGTAACCGGTTGAAACCGGCTATTAATCCTACGTGGACCGATAAATAACGTACGTGAAATAAATTTTAATTGTTGAAACCGGTTGTCAAGTATTACACATCAGTTAAACCCTCGTTGATAATTTTTAATTGTAATTTTTAAACGGGATTACATCATCAATGAGGGTTTAAATGATGTGTAATGCTTGGTAACCGGTTTTAACATTTAAACTTTATTCCCGTAGGTTATTTACCGGTCCACGTAGGATTAATAACCGGTTTCAACCGGTTACCAATTGATAAAACCTTGATTTACAGATTTTTAGTTAGTTTGAGGTTTTTTATGCAACGAAAAATGATTTAGAGTTTTAATCACAAAAAACTGACAAGTTCGGGGTTTTTTACGCAATTATCCCAAAATAAAGCATTGGAGAGAAGACCCCGTTGTTAAGTTTTAAGCATAGTTGGAGCATTTTAGTTGCTTTCTTTAAGAGCAAAGGGTATACCACCCTTTCCCAAAACCATCTTTCTGTACACCTCAGCACCACATCAGCAATTCTCTCTCTACTTTTTCCCACATTTCTAACTTGGAAATATTCATCTTTCTAAACATTTCCATTATCTTAATTTTTTTTTTAAAATAAATTCATTTTAATTAACAAAACAATTAAAACTAAAATAATTACTTTCATAAATATTTAAAACTATTACGAACGTAAAACAGGAAACTGTACGAACGAAACAACAATTACAAAACTAAAATAAAAAAATACAAACATTTACGAAACTATAATATGAAACAACAATAAAAATAAAAAGAATTATAAAAATAAAATTTTATATATATATATATATATATATATATATATATATATATATATATATATATATATATATATATATATATATATATATATATATATATATATATAGATGAGATCATTGCAGAACCTAAATTTAGTGTAGAACTGTAGAACCAATATCGTCCATAGATTAGAATAATCTAATGGTCTTGATTAAAAGAGTTAAGTTTGGAATTAGTGAAAAAAAGATTGGTAATAGTGATATTTTAATTATTGGAGGGGTAAAAAAGGAAAAGATTGGAAATAGCAAAAAGATTGACATTAGCAAAATAAATATCTTTTTTCTTTAAATTAAAATAACATTAATATTATTAATTTTTAAATCAAAAAAATTATACCATAAAAACGAGAATTTTATACTCTTTAAAACGAGACCGGTCATGATATATTTTTTTCGAAAAAATTTTACGTGTTTATTTTTCGTAAAAAAAAAATTACCCAGACCACGATGCAATATATCATGGTGAGATAATGAGATCATTCGATATCGAATGAACACTTTGATATCGTATATTTAACGTCAATGCAACACTGCATAT
Organism: Centrapalus pauciflorus; assembly: GCA_020465985.1. Lineage (NCBI taxonomy): Eukaryota > Viridiplantae > Streptophyta > Magnoliopsida > Asterales > Asteraceae > Centrapalus > Centrapalus pauciflorus. Next base: position 89,815 of record JAANYP010005056.1, read on the forward strand.
ACGCTCATTATTAACAGAGCTAAAATAATAGTCACAATTAGTAGTCAAAGTTGGTGGATTTAACGAGAACGGTTATGATATATATTTTTTATTTTTCGTAAAAAAATTTTTTACCCAGACCACGATGCAATATATCATGGTGAGATCATGAGATCATTCGATATCGAATGAACACTTTGATATCGTATATTTAACGTCAATGCAACATTGCATATACGTTCATTACTAACAGAGTCAAAATAATAGTCACAATTAGTAGTCAAAGTTGGTGGATTTAACGAGAACGGTTGTGATATATACTTTTTTATTTTTCGTAAAAAATTTTTTACCCAGACCACGATGCAATATATCATGGTGAGATCATGAGATCATTCGATATCGAATGAACACTTTGATACCGTATATTTAACGTCGATGCAACACTGCATTTACGTTCATTATTAACATAGATAAATAATAGTCAAAATTAGTAGTCAAAGTTGGTGGATTTAACGAGAACGGTCATGAATATATTTTTTTGAAAAAAAATTTACGTGTTTATTTTTCGTAAATTTTTTTTACCCATACGATCATTCGATGTCGAATGAACACTTTGATATCGTATATTTAACGTCGATGCAACACTGCATGTCCATTATATATTAAAAGAGTAAAAAAAGTCAAAGTGGACAGTCAAACTTGGTAGGCTGCTATTAATTCAATGTTAATTGTATAATTACCATCTTATCCCTAGTGTTATATTATAATCTAATGGTTTAGATTAGTTCTATGGTTCTGCACTAAATTAAGGTTCTGCAATGATCTCAACCCTATATATATATATATATATATATATATATATATATATATATATATATATATGTATGTATGTATGTATGTATGTATGTATGTATGTATGTATGTATGTATGTATGTATGTATGTATGTATGTATGTATGTATGCATGCATGCATGTATATATGTGTGTTGATAGTAAACAAAAAAAAAAAGGAAAAGAGGGTGAAGCAGGGCCGTGCGGGGAGGAGAAGCCGAGGGGGGCCGATTTTGCGCGGGGGCGAGCTAGGGGGGCGGTGTGGCCGCCGGCTTCGTGCCCGAGAGGCCTTCGCCCTGAGTATACCTCTTGCTCTAAGACATCAACCAATGATTTCATAGTTTTCTAATTGGTGTTACACACAAGGGAATATTTGGTAATAGCACAAACAGAAGTCACAAGTTATCGGTAAATCTTTAACGAACATAGAAGATGTTTTTATGTTTTTGAAAAATATTAAGTTGTTGGTAAATTAGAAAATAATAAGGTAATATATCAAAGTTGCTAAAAGAAGTTGATATTTTATATATCGAAGACTAAAAATGCTCGTTAGAAATTTATTTTTAATTTTTTCTTTAAAATTATAACATTGGATATCCATATAATAAAGATGGTAAAAGATATAGAGTTGGTGGCATAACTTTTTCATATAATATTGATAGTTTTTTATTAACGGCTGATTTTATAGAAGCTAGCAAGACGTTAGAAAAAAAAGGTTTACAACTTTGAAGTCATCCTACCCAGTTTATTTTTAGTACTACTTTTGTGATAGGCCTAGAAATAAAACCGAGACAAAATTTTGTCCAAGATGACGGACTTCCTGGTTTCACCTTGCTAAAGATCTCGTCATTGCTGAAATTCCATGGACACCATCAAACACAATAAATGGACGCCTCTGATAATTTTAATCTGATCGTCATACATCGTTAAAGAAAAACCCAAGAGTGTTATTTGTTGTACGACTGGAGAGGAGATATAAAAATATCTCACCACATATTGAAATACCTCCACATAGACATAGAGACTGTACAACCAAAAAACAAATGGTCCTACCAAGGCCGTTCCATTGATTTTTGGGGCCCCGACGAAAATTTATATAAGGGCCCTACAGATACACATATACATAAACACACACACATATATATATACACACACATTTGTGTGTATAAACATACCTTTTAATTTCTTTCCATCCATAAGTTATACAAATCAACTGTATATTATTTACGTTGAGAATTTATGAAATTAAAGGCCCTATGAAACTTTGGACCCTGGGCGGTCGTCCCTTTTGGGCACCTTGAAGGCCTCAGGGCCGGCCCTCCAAACTTCAAAGGGATGAATAAGCTTTGCCTTTTGAAAAATACAGATGGTCAAGATAGCAAGAAAACCATATTAATTTTAATTTTTGTCGTTTAAAATGTCATAACTTTTGTAAGCCCAATGCGTCATTACTACGCTGATTATGTCATCGATTCAAAGGAAACCATTTCATCTATTAACTCCCTTTTTCAATCCTGCCCATTGTTTCTGATAGATGGCAACCCAAAACTTCTTCGAGAATCTCTGCTATTTGATTATGGGAACATCATAACAACAAATAGGAATGAAACGACAATAGCTCCTATATGAGTTACTTGGTTTAGATGATATATAACTAACTCAACTCACATAGGTTTCATGGTTTAGGGTGCTTAGTTACGGTATGACAAAATATTTCAAAACCTATATGAAAATGATCTGGTTCCAAGCAGTATGGTTCGCGATTCCCCTTGTTCAACTTTTTTTCAAAAAACGAGCGCCCTAAACCCTATATGGTGTCTTAAAAACGTAATTTTCTTATGATGAGAACATTTAAGAGCACAGAAATGGTTAAATGAACATTATAAGGTTGAAGATTAAATATTATAAAGTCAGATCTTTGACTTTAACAAAGTTAGATGATTTTGATATGAATTAGAATGGAATCAATTCACGAATGATTCATCAGTTCATGAAGTTTTCAAAAGTACAAGGTAGCAAATCACATGTCTTGAATTATAATTATATAAATAAGATTTGAAGTCGGTTGATCTCAATAATGTTTGAACAGGTGACTGACTAAAGTCAAACTATGACTTCAATCCAATTGAATATGTTCTGCAAAGAATTTGGGTGTAACAAACATATCTAAAGTTTAATGAGGTTTTAGAAGCATAATTAAAAAAAGGTTACGGTCATTTTGACTATCCAACTTTCATATTTGTCTCATTTAACCATTAAACTATTTTTTTTACACATTTAGCCATTAAACTTGTTTTTATGTACACATTTAACCACTAAACTATTTTTGTCCATATTTAACCACTGAAATCATATACATTTGGCCACTAAACAATCACATCTTCTACACATTTGACAATTAAACTATCATAATTTGTACACATTTGACCATTAAACTATCATACTTTGTACACATTTAGCCATTACTTTTAATTATTTTTGCAAAATAAAACATTAAACTAAAGTTTAATGGCTAAATGTGTACAAAAAATAGTTTAATGAGACAAATATGAAAGTTGAATGGTTAAAAATGACCTTACCCCTTAAAAAAAAGGCTTCAAGTTTAGAAAAAAGCCAGGTTGACGCTTAGGCAGAACCATACATGAAGAAGATATCCGATGAGAACCTTTACAATTGTGGTTTACATTTTTAGGGATTAGATATTAGTTTTCATGCTTACGTTACCCATTTGACACTTTTTAAAAAAAAAAAAAAAATTATTTTAGGTATTCATGCAAATGTCAAACTCACACAAAAGCTCTTTAGACTTGCATTTTGTCAAAAATGCGTTTTCAAAAAGTGATGTTAACCAAGAAAAAGCTTTGAATTCAAGGTTGTTTTTTTTAAAAAAAAATAAAAAGTGTATTTAAGCGTAAAAAGGCAAAACTTAAATCCTAAAACTAGTTCTTGTTACTTATTTTGAGAAAGTTTCCCCTTAAATAATAACCAATTGAGCAAATTTGACATAAATCTCTGTAAGCAAACGAAGCAAACCATCGAATGTGGTCGAGCTCAAACCCAAAGACCCTTTTAGGCAAAAATCAAAGCCTTATAAAGTATCTTGCTACCTATGAGTCGACGGTTAGCCCAACTACGTTACCTTATCAAAGTGAGTCGTTCTAACAATGGATAATTGCGTAAAAAACCCCCCTAACTTGTCAGTTTTTTGTGATTAAAACCCCAAACCATTTTTCGTTACATAGAAAACCTTGAACTAACTAAAAATCAGTAAATCAAAGTTTAATCAATGGGTAACCGCTTGAAACCAGTTACTAATCTTACGTGGGCCGGTAAATAACCTACGTTGAATCAATTTTAATTGTTGAAATCAGTTGCCAAGTATTACACATCATTTAAACCCCAGTTGATGATGTAATCTCGTTTAAAAATTATCAACGGGGGTTTAAATGATGTGTAATACTTAGCAACCTGTTTCAACAATTAAAATTTATTTCACGTAGGTTATTTACCGGTCCACGTATGATTAATAACCGGTTACCCATTATTAAAACATTGATTTCTGATTTTTAGTTAGTTCGGGGTTTTTAATGCAACAAAAATGGTTTGGGGTTTTAATCACCAAAAACTGACAAGTTGAAGGTTTTTTTTTGTGCAATTATGCTTTCTAACAATCGTACTTATGGTATTGTTACATAAGAATCATTAGAAACTACAAATAGAGTACAAGGGCATTTACTCCATTCAGAAAATAAAAAGATAGTCAAAAGCATAACCATTTTAGATCTAATGTAATCATAACTTGATGTACAACAAGAACTCTTATACCACCTTGGGGGGTTAGGTGGGGTGGGTGGGGTGCGGTGGGGGAGGGGGAGGGGGGATGGCGTTTATGAAAAAACACACCTATTTACAGAGGAGATCAAGCTCCTGGAAGCAGCAGGATTGTTTTTGCAGCATAATGCATTTAACATCACAAACTAGTAATGCATTATATTTTATGCTTATTAGAGTCATAACAAGTTTAGTTTTTGGGGGTGGGTAGGGGGTGGGGTGGGGGAGGGGGAGGGGGGTGGGGATGTTTGAGTTACAACATTACCTCTGCATTAGCAGCAGCAACAGCTTCAGGATGATAATGGATCATCTCCTTCCACATCATCTCTCTTATCATCTCTTCTCCCCAATCCTCATCTATATCGAGATCCACTGGAACATGAACCGGAGGATCCATGTTCGGATCGTATAGCTGCGACATGTAAGGATGACGAAGCGCATCAAACACGCTAATCCTCTTCGAAGGATCAAAAACCAGCATCTTCTGCAACAGATCAATGGCCAACGGATGAGCGTGTGGGTAAAGCCGAGAAAACGATGTCCCTGGTGAATAAGGAAGTGACTTTATATAGTTTCTTGCTTTCGGATTATCAATAAATTCAATGTCGTCCTCTCTTTGGCTGCCAAGTATGTTGATGATTAGTTTCAGTTGGTTGAGACATTCCGTGCCTGGAAACAGCGGTTTCCTGCCAAGAAGTTCGGCAAAGATGCACCCGACAGACCATACGTCGATCGAGGTATCGTAGTTGTCACAGCAGAGGAGGAGTTCCGGGGCTCGGTACCAGCGAGTCACCACGTACTCTGTCATGAACTGGTCCTTACCATTGTTCGTACGTGCTAGCCCGAAATCACATATTTTTAGGTCACAATTTGCATTGATGAGTAAGTTCCCGGGCTTCAAATCGCGGTGGAGAATGTTCACCGAGTGCAGATACTTCAGGCCTCGCAACAACTAATATCAAAAACCACATTCTTTAACAATCAGATAACTTGAAATATACACTTAGGCCTTGTTTGACTTAATATCTAATATCTTAAGGGGCGTTTGGTTCACAGAATCTTATGGAATTTGATGGAATTGGAATGAAAATTTCATTCCAGTGTGCTGTTTGGCAGTAAAAAGGAATGGAATGAAGATTCCTTTGTTAAGAAAAAACATCACTTTTGAAAGAATCTATTTTCCTTGGGTTAGTGCCATGGAATTCAAATTCCATTCCAAAGATTTTGACAGTTCTAAAACCAAACCCTAGACTTCATCTTCACCCGCCTCCATTTCTATTCCGACAGATTTCATTCCTTCCGGAATTCCATTCTTTGACAGATTCCATTCCAGGAATAAACATTCTGTGAACCAAACGCCGCCAATTGTCTCTAATCTCTAATTTGGTTAATAGATTTAACATCATCTCTTTATTAAACAAATGTAATAAAACATTAGACGTCTAATCACTTAAAAAATAAACGAGCCCTTATTAAAGACTAATTTACTTCAATCAGTTATCAGTATACCTGGAAAAGAAAATACTGGCAATGGTCGTTACTAAGGGCCTGTGACGACTTTATAATCTGATGCAAATCCGTATCCATAAGCTCGTAAACCAAATAAACATCCTTAAAACTTCTCCTCTGGATAGGCACCATCACATCTATCAAACGAATAACATTTTCGTGCCTAAGATAGCGAAGAAGCTTAAGTTCACGCAAAGTCCTCAGGGCATCAATTCGGTTATCAAACGCATTGTGTATCTTCTTTATCGCTACTTTCTCATTCGTTTCACGGTTAACTGATGAACAAACGATCCCATATGCACCTCGACCAATGGGCTTGATCGGAACATATTTCGTATCGATTTCAAACAATGCCTTCCACATCGAAAAGTAATGCTTCCCTTCTGATTTAATCCCATTTGGTGGTTCAACTGGAGTTGCCATTTTTCTACATAATTAGAATGAAAACAGTAATTACAAATCAGTTTAAATTACATTAGCATAAAAGGGTCTCAATCTTACAACAAGAATTCAAGAACCAGCATCAAACCCTAACATTCATATTATCGATAAATCGACAAAAATGCACAAAATTTAGTCATTATGTTATAGAGAATTGAAGTCTTTTGACCAAATTCATTCATCCTACAACAAGACTACCAATTTTAAATCATGAATTGATCAATATTGTTCAATGGATAATTTAGAGTTTGGAACAACAAACTTAAGTACTAAATTATATGAATTATAAATACAATTAACAGGAAAAAAAATGGAAAATAGATGCAGGCAATTTGATAATTCTGGTATTGAATAAACAATAAGCATAGATGAAAGAAATTACCCTAAATTAGAGTAATAAATTCAGGGAAAAATAAAATTGAAAACCTAAAAGCATACCTCCTTTGCAGAAAAAGGCGAAGATTCTTCTAATCTTCTTCCGTTTATCTTTATATCTTCAATTCGATTTCCGTAAGACACTGAAACCCGATGAGTTCTTGAAAATCATTAACTCGAGCAAGCTTCAATTTCATACCCAATTCAACTTGAAGACAAATCAAAAACTTATCATATCAAAAACCTCAAAATTGAGTAAATAAAAATGCGAATCAAAGCTTAAAAACCAAAACCCAAATCGATTCTTGCATGATTAGACCCTAATAACACTTTAATTTGTTGATTTCAATTTCTTCAAAGTGATCGGAACTTCTGATCTTGTATTTAACTAAATCCATCTATATGAGCGAGAAGGGAGATAGAAAAGAAGTAGCGAAGAAAAGATCGATTGGATCTGTGAGAAAGACGCAAATACGAAAAATTGAGTGTGATTCGTTATCTGATTGTGATCAGAAGCCGCATGGGCAGTGTCTGAATGGACCAGTGAAGAGGAAGAAGGGTGGGGGAGACCAGAAATATATAAAATAAAAAAACTGATAAATATCATCGGTTCTCTTTCCCAATAGTTAAAACCTGTAAAAATGTACCAATTTTTAAGCATGATATACAATTTGGGTGGATCCAATTAAGTATATTAGAGTACCACAATGAATCACTGGAAAAACGTAATGCATCACGTGAAAGTCGATGCATCACCACAAGAGAATTTGATGCATCACGTAGAAAATAATGATGCATCAAGCGGATCTGTGTTGCATTTGTGGTGGCGCATGGAGATTCTCCATTGAATCCTACTTTACAAGTTTATCATATAGTAATTGATAACGGTTAAAACATCTAAAAATGAATGATTTTAAATACATAATATACAAATCAATGTAATTTATAAACGTTATTAAAATATATAAACTTGTGAAAATACAGTATTTTTAATGTATTATATAAATAAGTCTATATAATTTATAAGGTTAAAATATCTAAAACGGTAAAAATGTACGATTTTTAATGTTTGAGATGAAAGTCAATATAATTTATGAAGACTTATTTCTTTTTGATATAATTAAGTATAAAAAGATTCGAGATTGTTGTGGTTCCGATAAGTTTCAAGAATGTTGTAGATGTACAGGTGTTTACGTGTTCGATTCGAAAAGTAATAGTGACGTAATATTACCGCTTTAGAGTCTTAAAAGAATTAAAATGTATGAAAGAAACGTTGAAAGTATGATTAGTAATCTTAAAATAAATCATAAAGACTAGATTGCTTGATAAATATTTTGGTTTTGGCGTGTACAATTAATTATCGATCTTAAACATAATTTGAAACTTGGAATCGTTTGAAATCAAATATTAAATTAGTATCTTATCTAAAAACAAGTTTAATGAATTTTGTTTTAATAGACATAAATTTCAGGTGGGTGTTTAATTTTTTATTGTGTTCATAGTGTGAGTATGACACTGAATCGATCACGACTTATTTATACATCTTTTTGGCTGAATTTTAACTCAGATGATTCGAGTGGTTTGTATGAAGAGATAAAATGGATTTTATAGCATGGTCAAGTTGGCTCTCTAACTCATAGGTGGTTAGTTCAAATATGAAGAATTAATGCATGAAGGCTTAGTTTTTGTATAATTATATTGTGCCTATGGAACCAAGTTGATTCAAGATGACAATAAGTGGTTACGAAGATTTTGGAGTTGTTTCAGAACCTGGTTTCTTTAAACAGAAGCTTTACGAAGATCAAGGGATGTTGATCCTTGTTATGTGGATGTATGCTAGTTTGGTAGTTACGTTTTGGAGTTTATTCATCAGTGGTGTTCGTTTTGGGTCTTGTACACAAGTGGTAATACTCAAAGTGGTCATGGTTGTTGTTAGTTTAAGCTCTTCGTGGTCCACGTTTGGTAGAAGGTCTTCTCTTTTAGTCATGGACAAGAGGATCTTTTCACAGAAACTCACTTGCAATCTAGCAATCTGCCGATCTAATCAATCATTTAAGAGTTTTAAGTTGTGGAGTTATCTATGTTTGGTTTGCCTCTGGTGACTTGTGTCGTAAGTTTTTATTGAAATGCATTCTCTTGGTTTTCTTGATTATGAGGTGGTCTCGTTAGTCATTGATGTATCTTTTGTGATGGATTTGCATATACATGTTATAACTTCTTGTTTTACTTTTGCTCCGTGTAGATAGATTGGGAGTTGTAGATGGTAAATTTAGTAGGCGTTTAGTTTGAAGAATAGAAATTGATGGAATTGTATTTTAAATTAGCTTGTTAGAAAAATTAATAACAAAGATAAATAGTTAAATTTTATTTATTTTACATCAAAATTCTTTGTTTACAAAAATTTTACATTCGATGAACTTATACATGTTGAATTTCTATCAACATCTTAATCAATACTAAAATAGTTTACTTCTTATCCCTCATCACCCAATAACTAAAATTTAAATATAATTTTTTTCAAATTCTAATTTCTAATATGCGAAACAAATATTTCTTTTAGTTTTTAAAAAATAAACTACATTATTTAAATGATGGAGCTAATGTATCGTGGGCTTGAAGCCTTTGATATTTGGACTTTAGTTGGGCCTTTTCCAATCTTTTACTTTAACCTATCCATGGACGGTGGGTCCACAACATTATTTATTTTTAAATTTTTGTGCACTTTTCTTTTCCTATGAAATGCATAGGCTATTAAGCCACGTACTCTTTAACTTTGCAAACAAAAAAATATATATGCGATTGATATAATAATAACAATTATGTGGATGTTAATGTTTGCTTTTAAATCCGTCCAACTTATTCTTTGTACTGAATTTCATCAAACTTTGAGTCACATTTTATCAAATGCTTTTTAAATCACGCCACAAATTTTTTTAATTCAAGTTTCAATAATGATATTTTAAGTAAGTAAAGACAAACTAGTATTTTTCACGTACGTTGTCTGGATTGTTACGTTTAAAAACTGTATCATTTTTTTGTAGTTCCTTATAATAATATAACATATGTTTGTATATTGCTAAAAACTTTACAAAATTATGTAATTTTTTTTTATTGTGGATTCATGATCCAACAGCTGAGCTTACTCACATTTTCTCTAGGGCAAAAATAATAGATTATTATAATTTCTTGATTTTATTAATTTAATCAAATTTGATAGTTAAACCTTCTTTAAAATTATGTTGGTAATTGCGTATACCTTGCGTTTGTCATGTTGTAAAGACTAATAACATTTAAAAATACTATAAAAGTAGTCAATTAGTTGTAGTAAAAAAAAATTTTGAAACCAAAGATTAATAATTTAAGTTTTGGATTGGCATGTTTTATATTTAGTACATTTTTAATTATGTTAGTGAATAGTGTGTAAAGATGACATTACTACTACATCATGACTGATTTCATAAAACACTTGAGGGTCACACCGATGAGCACAACTGCGCAGATGCAATTAAACTATTGAATAAATAATATTTGATATTGTTTATGACACGAAATGATCATTGGGATTAAATTAATGGGTGATTAATTATATCTCAAAGTACGGAGACTAAAAGTACAATATTAGATATTGTAGTGATTTAATTGTCATTGGATGATAATTAAATAATTATCTAGTCTTTTATTTATTATTAGATATTAAATAAAAGATGCATTTATTTGAATTAGTATTATCATCTATTATTAGATAATTGGATGGATAATTATAAACAAATAAATAATAGATAAATATAAATAATTATATGGTCATTTATATATTATTAGATAATATATAAAAGATAAGCATTATTTAATACATATATAATTATAGAGATAATTATATAAGGTTTATATAATAAAGATAATTATTAATATATATATTATATATATTATTATATTAGAATTCGATTAAAACCAAAACTCATAATTAAATTATATATATATATATATAGGGGTGGGTTCAATGGAGAACCTTATGCATCGAAGAACCTTGGAGAACCACAATGCATCGCTAGAAAAACTGTAATGCATCACGTAGAAATCAATGCATCACGCGGGAATTTGATACATCAAGTGGGAATAATGTAAATACCGATGCATCACTCGAGAATTTGATGCATCACGTGGAAATAATGATGCATTACGGGGGAATTGTGATGCATTTGTGGTGGTGCATGGAGGTTCTTCAAGGTTCTTCGATGCATGGAGGTTCTCCATTGAACTCACCTATATATATATATATATATATATATATATATATATATATATATATATATATATATATATATATATATAGGGTCGGGATCAATGGGGTACCATATTAGACTGGGGAACCGGAGTCTATCCATGTTTGGTTATAAGTTTAAAAGGGTAATATAGTCAAAGGTTTATCTTAAATAATAGATGACAACTAATAAATTAATGGATCCCATAATTATAGGGATTTACTTCCATAACAAATCTATAATAAATTTCAAAATGGGTTTTAAAGAACATGTTCAATTGGATTCGACAGTGGGTTTTAGTGAACATGTTCAATCGACAATGGGTTTTAGTAAACATGTTCAATCGGATTCGACAATGGGTTTTAGTGAACATGTTCAATCGGATTCGACAATAGGTTTTATTGAACATGTTCAACCAGAGGTGTCAAATAAAGATATTTATTATTTTCTTCAAACCGTTCGTGAAGGTTCAATTTGATTTACACGTTATTGAACATGTGCAATCGGGATTTATTGTGTTTTTAGTCGTTGTTAACCGTTTTGGTGATAAACCAATATTGACGGTATTGAACATATTCAATCGTGGTTTATAAAGTGTCATCATTGCACATGTTCAGTATAGGTGTAAGGAATGATATTAACTGAAATGGAGATTTTACAGGGATACACAGAGATTTTCTTGGGATACATAGAGATTTTCATGGGATACACAGAATCTTTGATTCTAATTTAAACTTTTTAATACCATTTTTACCCCCAACGTTAATTAATGTGGGAAAGATTTTTAAGCGAAATTTATATTATACTTTAAAAATTTTAATGCCAAATAATTGGCTATAAATGGTTCCCCGGTACCCCAGTCTAACATGGTACCCCATTGATCTTGAATCTATATATATATATATATATATATATATATATATATATATATATATATATATATATATATATATATATATATATATATATATATATATATGTACGACCATTGGTTTATTGGGTGATTAAATGAGATTACACGCCACACACACAAAGTGGTTGTGTGTGTGGAACCCTTCGGCCATTCCTCGTGTGTTTGATTGCGTACTTGTCGCCGCTCGATCGTGTCATCACCGGTGGATACCGATAGCATCTCATTCGTGTATTCTTGTCATCGAATACAAAAGTATGATTTTTATATGCTTTCATGTTTACTTATCTTATGTTTTACTTGATGATCCGTGTACGGAATTCGTAATTTTTAAAAAAACTTCCGTTGTGCGTTAATTCGATTAATGTTTATGTTTTTATGAAAACCGATACGAATTCCCAACAAATTATATATTTATAAAATTTATTATAGTTATTACATATTTGTGTCTATAAAGTTAAAGATGAATTTTATTACTTATTCGTGAATTTATTATTATACAATTTTATTACATATTTATTATTGAAATGATTTTTTTCATTTATAATTACTTTACTTTAAATAAAAATAAAATATTATATTTAATAGTATTCTATTTATTTAAGCAAATGTTGAAATTAACTAACCGAAATTCGAAAACCATGGAAACAATAAGCATCAACAACACACATATCAAAACCTACTTTTAAAATCATACATTGTCCATAATGGTAATCGAACCCCCAATATTAGAGTCATCCTAACATCCTTAACATTTTAAACGTTGATATTAAATGTTGAATTAATTTCGATGGTCGAGATGTAACATCCTAAAATATTATTATTGTAATGAGAGGATATTTAGTTCAAAATTTCGAAATTAATATAACTAAGTTGGATTATTTATGAAAGTTATTTATTTGGAAATTTGAAAAGTTGATTGCTATTTTAAGTAATTAAGAAATTTTAGAAATTTCAATTTTATTAATTTAGAATGTTGAAATATAAGTGTTAGAGGTGATAATAAAGATTGGAACTTTATTTAAAGAAATCAGATAAGTGGAGGGGCCACTTATGTAAATAGCCGAAAGTTTTGAATAAAAAGGCTTATGAGCCTTTCATTTGATCATTTCGCACTTTCTCTACACTTTCAAGCTTTCTCTCTTTCTCCCTTTAAAAATCTCTACTGGAATTCGAGATTATTGAGGAGAATTCATGGATTAAAGCTAATAACTAACAAGAATCAAGGTAAGAAAACAAATTATTGAGTCGGGTTTTATTTTGAAGAGTTTAAAAGCAAATTCGGATTTTTAATATGATAGATTGTTATTGCATGTATGATATTTTAGTTGGAAAACATCAATTGAAGGTTATAGAAGCTACAGAAACAAGAATCGTGCTTTGAATCATCCAAAAAGGTAAGAAATCTGTGTTTTTATAAGTTGTTGTGTTCTTGAGAAAAATTCAATATTTTGGTTAAATATGGACTGAATAAAGTGTTATAAATTGGAAAAAATGTGTAGAAACACCCCAATAATGTTAATATAACATTTGATTAAGTTGCATGTGGCTAGAAATCGAATATGTAAATTTTTGAGTAAAACCCGTAAGTTGCGACCTGCATTTCTGCAAGTCGACTCGGCAAGTCGCAGGGTGACTCGGCGAGTCGCCAAGAACACTTGAATAAATCTTCAAAAATGCATAAGTGTTGGATCCGAATTCGGTCAGGACCTGAATTCGGATAAGACACGAACTTAGATGGAACCGAACTCAAATAAGACCCGAACTCGGATGGACCCGAACTCGGATGGGTCAAAAGTAATTCGGATGGATCCGAAATCCGGCCGAGGATCCGAAATTCGGACCTCGACTCGGCGAGTCACGTGGACCAACTCGGCGAGTCGGCTGCAATTCATGTGAAGTTCGGATGGGGTTTTAAGGAACCCGAATTTATGGTTAATTAATCACAATTTTGGGATATTTTTGGTATTATATTAAGGCGTATAATTAAGGGTTATTTGAGAATAATAGGACACTAAATGATGGTTTTAAACATGAGTTTCGGATGACGGTTCCGAATGTTGTAACACTTTTAATTATACAAATTGATGCTCATTTGTTAATGAACATATGTATGATATGTTTTACTTATGGAAATGTAAAGGTCCCTGTGGTGTTGTTTAACCCACAGTGGGGTACTTTGTGAATCCGGTTGAAAGCCCGAGGAGAATAAAATAAATTGAAGTTAATTAACGCACCCACTGTGAGTACATATGATTTCGCATGTTTATATCTGCTTTATGTTAGCTATTGCCTGCTGAGACATGTTGCTTCACTTTCTTTTGGAATATTACTAACTTGCGTAGACTTAGATGCACATTGTTGCTTGTTGCATGTCCGTTCCTTTGTTGTGCATCTATCGATGGACCGGCGGGTCGCATCTGTTATTCCGATATTACTGCGCTATATGACCCGGAGCTGATCCCTCCGAGGTTCTGGTAGGCAGTAAGTCATCCCCGATGTTATGTCTGTCTTAGATGGTTGGTTTAAATGTCGAGCTTTGGGCTCGTAGGAGCTGTGGCTCATGTGCCGTACTTTGTGTACGTAGAGAGTATACGACGTGCGTCGTCGGTGTTACTCTTAGGGCTTCATAAAGATTTATAGAATGCGTAAATCTGTGCATTCACTAAGCTTTGTTTACCTCTCAGTTGTTGATATTTTGCAGGAACGTGTAAATCCGCTGTCGGACCTTCTAGTTAGGTCACACTTTTGAAGTACTGGAAGATCCTCTACTACTTTATCGGTAACTGAAAACATGGGATATTTGTTGTAATATTTGGGAGGTTGTAATATTGCATTGAGTAAGTAGAATTAGATTGGATCCTTATAGCACCGTAGGGTGTTGACAAATGTACTTTAACTATGTATTTTAATGCTTCCGCAATCTTATTAAGCTTTCAGATCATTATGTATTTATTTGTTTGGTGATTAATCCCGGGAGTTATGTAATTGTGGTTAATGTGGCAAGGGTGTCACACGAGATGACATCCTGTCATGTATTTTTTTCTCACTAGTCAGTCGGTAATATATTTATCATGTCTATTGATATTTTGTTTCTCTGTTTTGATCAATTAATTGTTCCAATTTTCAACTTTTCATTGCTTATGAATTCAAGCCTCCAAGTCTATTCTTTGTTTTTGCTAAATATGTTTTCCCCTATTAACTCATGTTTGTATAACCATTAAAGAGTATTGATCGATTTATTTGTTTGACTCATGAACTCTCATATGCGTAGAGGTGATAATTTCCGACCAGAACATCCATATAAATGAAACGGATGAAATAATTGTGACCTTAAAAAACTGTCTTTCTATATATATTTGAAGCTTATTTTTAAGAACCATGTTTAATATATTTATGAGGGCTTGCCCTTCATGTTCTTGGTAAGTGAGGGATTTAATAGCGAAGCAGAAACTACTTTCCCTCATATTCAAAAACTAGAGTGGCTAGCTGTCTACTGGAGCTCGGACCCGACTCATAGTGGGTTCGTGTGTAAGCGTCCGTCCTGCCTAGAGCTAGCATGAAAGAAAGTTCAATAAAAATGATTGACACTTGAAAGTAAGGTAAATACTCTTTCCCCTAATCCATCCATGAATCTACTTTTTTCGCTAAGAACGCCTCTACTGTGTAGGCTACTCGAATGATTACTCTTTTTCTGGGTTCATTACATAATGTTATCTAAACAACAGCTTTTAGCTTGCTTCTTGATTGTGGTGATCCCCTTAATCTGTTTTTGACCGTACCTGAAGCTAAGTCGGACTCAAGGAGGCTTCAAAGCCAGATATTCGTCTTTCATATAGAAAGGAGACCTCTCCTTCTGAGGTTATCCCATTTTTTCGCTTAAATTCGGTCGTCGACTTCTTCAACTGTTGATGCCCTGACTTATATGGTGTACTTAATGCATGGATGTGAGCTGTAAGGCCTTGTAAGCCTTGCTCATGCCTTCTCGCCTTACTACGTCAAAGGGCCAAAAATGCTCTAAATGAAGGTCACGATCGATAGTAGGGGTCTCAGTTAACAAGCCCAGGGATCACACACGTGATCTAACCTAGTGGTTATGCTTTAATTCAATAACTATATGCAGATCTTATGTCTTACCTACTAGATCGATTGAAAGAAGCCTTCGGGTTACAGTCAAGTCATAAAATACTCTTCTATGGAGATATTCTTTCTAACCATAAACAGAAAGGATGAGAGATTCCTATTTTCCTACTTCTTGAATCGAAGGGAGAAGACCTATTAAAAAAATAAACAAGATAAGAGACCAAGATGACTACCAAATTCATACGGAATCATTGATTTTACTAGCTTAAAATCAAGACCTCAATGAGAGATATTCGATACCAGAAATAGCTCTATCACGCCTCCAATGAGATGTTTTAAGCATACGGGTTAGTGACAGTTGAATGAAACTAGAAAGAGTGACAGTTAGATCCTTGAAGGGAAAGGACTTGGCTTCATCTCACACACCGATTAGCAACCGAAATAAGAGTGAAACTAAATTTTGTAAGATTGTGTTAAAAGAAAATTTAAAATATGCATTAACATGCATTTTTCTAGTGCAGACAGTTTGGACGACGGTTGCACATTTTGTCTGTTGGGTAAAAATCGCAATCCTAATGATATGTGTGACCAGTATTGAAGTATCAAATCTTTTGGGTGTTTAAATATGAAGGATTGACTATATATATATTTTTTCAGTTGAAATAATTTTTTTGTGTTTATTAATTCAGTGATTAATTTGATTTAATTTTCTTGTAGTTTATACGAATAATACTTCTTGTATTTATTTATTTTAATGTTTGATTATTAAGTTAAAGAGAAAACATTAGGATTGCTTAAAATTTTTTGTATTTTACTATAAACAATCTTCAATGATTGTTCTTTCATCGTATAAGTTTTCTTATGTGGTTCTCATGAACTTGTTGTACATATTTTTACAATTTTTATATTGTAGACATCCATTGAGTGATCATGACACAAGGTCATTGAAATTCACTATACAACCTTCTTCTTACTAAATGTCCATTTACGCTTTTAACCTCTTTAAAAGGCATGTACGACCATCAAAACAATATGTGGTTTATCGAAAGCTCGATTATGATTGGATTTACTATAAGTATGAGTCATTATAACCTTTGTAATTTCCAAAAACATCAAGGGAAGTGATTTATACACAACATTTTGCCATACACAACGATTACAATTAAAATGACTATAGTTTTTTTTATCATGGAAGTATTCAAGAGTTACTTTTAAGGATAAGATGGACATTTAATAATGAGATTGTTGTGTATGGAAAAATTTTGTTGTCTCATTCCAATTAAAGTTAACTGAAAGAATAGAGTTTTAGGCATACTCACAAATGCTATAAGGACCAAGCATTGCTTTTACAAGGGAGCAAAGAATATAAATCATCCACAATGGTTAGGATATGAATGAGCATCATGAGTAAGAGGCATGATGAATTTATAAGGACCCTACAAATCCACATGAATGGATTCAAATATATGAGTGGTCTTAAAAGAGCTATTTGGGAATGCTAACTTATAGCATCCTTTTTCTTTTTCTTTTCTTATTATTTTTTTGGAATTTTATTTAAATATTGAGATTGTTTTGTTGGTATATGTAACATCCACATAATTATGGGATGTTAATTTGGTTTGAATTTAATTAATTGTATTAAAGGATGTTGATGAAACATAATTTTAATTGTTTCGATTATTGGAATATTAAAATTATGATATTAATATAAAAGAAACTTAATGAAAAATTGTATTAATGTTGAAAATATTTAGCAATGTAATTTAAGTATATATTATGAAAGGAGAAAATAAAGAAATATATAAGTATAGTTGAGGGGTCTAATAGAGAGTTTGGATTTACGTTTCAAAAAGTGTTGTATTGTTTTGGAAACTATAATAGCTGTAACAAAAAGTGCTGTCGGACATGTAGTGTTTTGTTTATCTTATGCTATTTGCTATCATAATTATCAAATACTCAATTTTTAAAATGTTTGGATTTGCGTTTTAACTTGTAAAATGACCAAATAATTACTTATTAAGCAAATAAGTAACAATTTTTAACTTAAGAAAAAGTGTGGTAGGACTAACGTTAAACGCAAATAATCACTTATTAACGTATGCAATCCAAACACTTTAAACCAATTATTTGCGTTATTGTAACGTAATAAGCTAATAATCTCGTTTATAAAGCAAAACCAAACAGCCCCAAGTGTAAAATATATGTATATAACGGTGTGAAGTGAAATATAAAAATATTTATCTCCTGCATAATTGCTTAAATTACGCAAGACGGGAAGTCAACTAGTCAAGTCACTCCACTTGCTACAAATAGAAAAAAAAAAGTGCAGAAAAAGAAAGAAGAATTAAGAAGTCATAGATTGAAAGCCTGATCGATTTTTTTAGATGAACAAAACAAGAGTTATCCTTTTTTTAAGGTAAATTTTAATCTTGAACATCTTCACATCACCTCTCTGTTCAGTTTTAAGGTGAACCGAGCGGGTTCTTGCCAAAATTTCGAGTAAATCTTGAATGAAAATGGTTCAAACCACAAATGACGTTTAGTGATGATGTAAAGGAATGGGTGAATCGAACCCTTGTGGGTTGGTATGGCTCGTGTACATGTAGGGATGTTCATAGAAATCCAAATCTTAGAATCCGAAATAAAATCCAAAAATTTGATCCGAAGCTATCAGAAATTTCAGTTATTCGGAAATTTAAAAATACTTTTTTTTTCAAACTTTTATACATCTTTAGTATTGTTCAGTATTTATTGTTATTCTAATGTATACTTTTTAGTTTTATCTTGATATTATATATTTATTAATTAATATTTTATATATTTTAGTTTTTTAAATTTTTTAGTCGTTTTGAGTAAATAATTTCGGATACATTTAGTTTGTGATATATTTATCTTTAATATGTATTTGGATATATGAATTTGTATTATAGATATTTAAATATTTGATTTAATTTTAAAATAAAAATTAAAAACTATGATTTTTCGGATATTCGGATAATCCGATATTCGAATATGAAATTTCGGATATCCGAAATGTCAGATTCGGATAGCAAAAATCACTATCCGAAAATTCCGATATTCGAATTTGGACACCCCTAGGTACAACGCACAGTGGTGTGGCCGGCCTTGATATGGCCATAAAAACCACAAATAACTTGATATTAATGTTGTAATAAGTTTTAAATGATTTTGTGTATATCAAATACTTTGGTTTAGAGGACCGAGAAGTCTATATACCAACCACTGTAAATTATAGTATTAATGTTACATTAAAATGTACATAATAACATGTTGAGCATCATGTTCATCTTACTTATGCTTTGTGGCAATCATATGCTTAATTGTATTCATGACAATGGATCTCATATCATCTTGTTAATTTACGTTTGCTTGAACTTGTTATTAGTTATTTATTTGATTTACATGAATATCCATGGTATTTGTACCCATAACTACAAAACGTTCACTCCCAAGTTATCGATAGGAGTAATTATTGCTCTAAGTGACGGACAGAGTGTATGTCCTGTAGTTACGATCATGGGTGCGTTTTTCTGAAGTGACAATAACAGATATGCTCGTAGTCATGGAATGAGCATATTCTTATATGTTCGATTTTAAATCATTTTTTCTAAATAAATCAATAAGCCTGTGATTGTTAATCATGTGATATAATTTGCAGAGATTAATGATCATTATTATTTTCCTTTTTTGGGTACGTATCTTATTCATCCTTATCATGATATCCCGAATGTAGTAGTAATCTTTGTATGATCTAATATTCTAATATCAATACAAATTTTGAAAAGATAGATCATAGTGTGTCCAAGCATACAATTCGTGGCAATCGATCGATAGAGTGAACATTAGTACATTACCTCTAAAAAACCGATCACAATGTCTCCAAAGTAAGAAATATAATACCTAAAACTAAACTTAAGACTTATGGATGCTTACCTTAATGGCTCAATCTAGGGAACTCATAGGGTACTACATTAAGAACAATAGAAATATCATCGACCTCGAATAAAGTATCCAATGCAAACAATGAGAAACATTTATTAGTTATCAGAAAGAAACAATTCTTTCATGTATCATGTACTTAAGTAACAATTTTAGACGAGAATACCCAGATGATCATAACGGCAAGTAAAATATATAAACATGGTATTTCATTTGTTATGACATAAATATATTGTTATATTACTATGTTTTGGTTTAATTATAATTTACAAGAAAACTATGTAAACATTACTTTTTTATTTGCTTTGACTTAAATGTTTTAATGTAACAAAATATTTAAATCAAAACAAACAGAATATTAAATTTAAACCGAAAGAATAATGTAACAACATCTAAAACCATACGAATTAAATCCTAAGTTTACATATTTTTCTTAAAAAGGTATAGTGAAATCCAAATATATTAATGTAATGAAATAAATAGATGAAAACATACAAAATATAAAAAAAAAAAATATAAATATTATAATAATGAAATCTTTTATATATATATATATATATATATATATATATATATATATATATATATAGGGTGAGGATAAAATGAGAACCATGCTTAAAATGAGGACAATAAGAACCAATTAGATTGCTAGAATTTGTGAATCAACCAATAGGAAGCAAGGTGACAATTTTGTAATTAAATAGAGTTTTATATTCCTTTTAAAACATTTAAAGGGCAATTTTGTCATTTGTGCACCTTTATATTTTTGGCAAATATATGCCATTAATTAGTCGGGTGTGATTCACGGTGCAACTATATGCCATTAATTAAATATATATATCATTTTGGGACGACAGGTGTGATTCACGACATTCACGGTTTTCAGGCGACGGACGGCGGAGAGGAAGATCGGAGGGTGGCGGTTCACGGCGGCAGACAGTGAGAAGCAGGGGTGTGGTTCACGACGACATGCATTGAGTAGATGAGTGTGGTTCACGGCGCAGATATTGAGAAATCCGGCTCATGGTTTTGGCGAGTGGTTCACGGCGGTTAACGGCAAGTCGTTCACGGTAGTTTACGGTTAGAGAGCTGAGGGGATTTGCGAGCCATTGACGATGGTTCACGGCGGTACACGTTGTTTAGGCGAGTATACGGTTAGACGGCAGAGAGTTTTGGCGAGTGGTTCACGGTTAGTTTGGAGTCCAAAGTGGTGGTTCACGGCGGTACTTTTTTTTTTAAGAACAACTGTGAATCATTATTGGGTAACGACAAGAAAAATTGTTAATTATTCATAGGTGGTGGTTCACGGCGGTACTTTTTTTAGATAAATTGTGAATCGTTTATGGGTAACGACAAGAAAAATTGTGAATTATTCATAGGTGGTGGTTCACGGCGGTACTTTTTTTTAGAAAAATTGTGAATCGTTCATGGGTAACGATAAGAAAAATTGTGAAGCATTCATGGGTGGTGGTTCACGGTGGTACTTTTTTTTAAGAACAACTGTGAATCATTCTTGGGTAACGACAAGAAAAATTGTTAATTATTCATAGGTGGTGGTTCACGGCGGTACTTTTTTTAGAAAAATTGTGAATCGTTTATGGGTAACGACAAGAAAAATTGTGAATTATTCATAGGTGGTGGTTCACGGCGGTACTTTTTTTTAGAAAAATTGTGAATCGTTCATGGGTAACGATAAGAAAAATTGTGAAACATTCATGTGTGGTGGTTCACGGCGGTACTTTTTTTTATTGAGATTGTGTTGAAAATATTGCAATATAGTAAGAAAGTGATATATTCAATTTTTGAATTTTTGAGATTGATAATAACTAGGTGTGAATGCCCGCGCGTTGCGACAGGGAGAAGCTATATTATTATATCAATTATGTTTGTATCTTTGTGTGTAGGCAAACCATGAATTTGCAGATTGTTTTTTGAGCTGGTATTCTTTTGTAGTTATGATAATTACATTAGATAACCCATTAATTTCCAGATTGTTTTTTGCATAGTATATATACATGTAATTACATTTCAAATGTTTGCAAAAGGTATTGAAATTCAAAAGCGGTGTTAGGTGTGCCTACATCATGTTACTGCTTCTCCTTGAACTTTAAAGACGCTCAAAAGATGAACCTACGTGAAAAATAAAGCAACTATTAGTTAATATTTATTATGCAAATAATGAGATAGAGAATGTGTTTTTACCTTAACTAATGACTGTTGTCATTTTTCCATCATTTTTTTGTTGCGTGACCTTCAGGATCTGTTATTAATTTTATTAGATAAGTAAAAATGTTGTCATGTGTTAGATCATAGATTATGAAATTAAATAAATGAAAAAAAAGTATAAGATATAAATTTAGTTGCAAGTATTGTGTGTGAGATATTGTTAATAATTTATATAATTTAAAACATGGAATTATTATACTTGCCTTCTTTTAGGAACAATCGTTTCTTAACTTGCTTTCCTGCGTGAGTTGAAGCTTCCTTGTCAGTTGACGTTGATTCTCTCTTTTTTAACAGAGATGTTGAATCTGTAATTTGTTGAAGAATTTTGACAGATTGGCTTTCCCTTGGTGGGGTGTCTGTCAGCTGGTCAGTTTTAGTGATGTCCATGATCTTGTCGATTACAAAATCAACATTTCCTGTTGCAGTTTTTTGGTTGAAGTGAAACTGAAATATTTTTTTAACACCTTTCAGTTTTAGTATCGGATCAGGAAAGATGCGAGGATCAGTGTATCCTAATTCAACCACCAGTTTGTTGCATTCCAAGTCCATTAAAGCATCGGCTACTGGACTGAAGAAAGTAACATGTATTTGTGCAGTTTCGTCATCCAAAAAGGCTTTGAAGTTGAACATGTGAATTTGTATGATACATAAGTAGAGTTTTGTGGATTGTGCGATGAATATAGAATTTTTTAAACTTACATGTGTTTGGGATCTTTTGTCAGAGGGCCATGATTGTGGCATTCAAAAATTCCATTCGTACGGTGCAACTTTTTTGTGCAATCTGGACAAGCAACATAAAACCAATCCACCATTGTGTTGATGTCTATTATAGTTGCCTATGTTGTGAATCTATCTGACTGTAATTTTGAAATATAATGGATAAAGAAATTGTATTAGATAGGGACCTGAGGAGAGGATAGTAGTTGTGAAGTGTTGATGATAGTTTACTTACTTTGTATTTCTTCGGATTTTCATTCAACAATGTCTTGAGTGAATATCTATTGCGCATCTTCTCTAGCTCTGGATCGTCGAAAGGCACATTCTGAATGGCAAGAGGTGGGTTGGCATTGTATTTGGCTTGATATCTATGATTAATTATACATGAATAGGGTTGCACATATAAATGAAGAAAAATAAAAGATTAATATGAATCTAAAGGGTGGAAAAGGTGGAAACAAATTTTAAATTACTCTTGGAATGACACATCCACATCTTTGATATTCGGATTAAGATAATAATGAGTACTCGGAGTAGCTGTGAGCTGTAAGCCTGTATATATAAGAAGAGTGAAAATTTTTCAAGTAGAAAAATATTGGAGAATTAAAAAGATTTGAAATTTTGTATTAGAATTTGTATGGGAAGAGAATCATTACCATCAAATATTGTTACTCTACAAGAGCTAACCGCTGCTAGCACTGGTTTTGGCAAACGGTTGTATGCTTCAACATCAAAATTTTGAGCCATTTCGTCCCATATAGTGCACTGAATTGTATCTCCACTATAAATTTGGCAATTAGCATATGTGAGCATATATTGATTGAGATTTTTAGACTCAATTATGTTAATTTGTGCATTGTAGTTGTTTTTATGGTTTATTATTGCATCATTTTTAATGAAAGTTAAAACATTAGCAAAAAAGAATTAAATAACGTGTTTTTATATATGATATTTTTGTGGTATAAAAAGTATTTTTTTTTATGGAAGTAGAACATATAAAGAATACTCAAAAGCTAATATGATACGTTGCGGCGTAAACATGTCAGCAAAACATAACAGGTTTAGATTAAATGTTATGCATACAAGATCGTTGTGATTGAAAGGGTTACGTTCAAGTAACTTGTATATGTTCAAATATGATTTTGCATATTAGAAATTGTGTCTCATAATTATATGAAAGTGAATATACTTACTTAAGGTTTTCCAAATCGAGAGTTCTCCAAATATTTGTATTTTTGTTAGGATTTCCCGATTTGCGTAGCTCACCTACTGATCGTAGACAGGCCATATGATCTGCAGTGAGTTGTTTATTTGTTATTAAGTTATAAATGTAGATATTATTTGTAGCAATATATTTATAAAAAAACTAACCTGTAAGAATCCTGTGTCTTTTTAATCTTGATTGCAACTGGTTGAAAGACAGAAAGTTGAAATAGTGAGAAGGGAAACCTTCATCTGAAATCTGTTCAAATTTTGTGAACTTTCCAAATTTCAAAGTCATCACGTGTTCGACTGTCATCATCCATTGCTTTGCTTGTTCACAAATGTAGTCAGAAATTTTGTAACAATTGTCAAGTTCAATCAACCTGTCAAAGTACTCCTTATCGATGAAATCCATGTTTGCCTGAATTGCGGCACCCTGTAATTTAGTAAGAAATTTGTAAATGTAGTTGGAAGTTTATATTGATTTTTTGAATTATCAAGTAATAGTAGAAAATGTATGAATAATGTTACTTCTTTGTCGATCAACATGCAACTATAACCGGTTGGTGTTGGGTTAGGTGGATTTCTGTTGATCCATTTCCTGTACACCTTAACTTCGATTTGGGTTGCTTTGTCTCGTGGTTTTAAGTGCCTGAGTGTTGTCAGCATTTTCCTGCAAATAAAAAGATATTAAGTATTCAATAAATAGGGGTGACATATTTTGCTCAGGTAACATGTAAAGGGAAAAATTGAGTTGTTTAATAATAAATGTAAGAAAATGTTGAGTCACTTACAAGCTGCTTCTTTTTTATTTTTTCAAGATAAGTTGTGTAGACAATGTTCTTTGTGCAACATTCATCATGACCTTCTTGTTTTTTGATCAATAGTTTCAAACCATTTGGTGATGTTGCCCTTGATAAAGCCACATATAATTGACCATGGCCAAAAATCGATTCAGGCAAATATACTCCAATCTTGTTCAACGATTGACCTTGACTCTTGTTTATTGTCATTGCATAGCATACTTTCAATGGAAATTGCTTCCTTTTGAAAAGAAATGGGAGAGTCGGATCCTTGTGCGTCAACTGTATCCTTGGTATGTAGACTTTATGTCCAATCTTTGTACCAGTAATGACCTTTGCCTCGATTAGTTTTGGAAGACATTGTGTTACAATCATTCTTGTTCCATTGCATAATCCAGAAAGTAAATTCATGTTTCTAATAAGCATCACTGGAGTTCCAACTTTTACAATAAGTTGATGATGTGGCATCCCTTTAAAGTTGATGATGTGTCATCTTCTATCAAGAATTTTTTTGGAATATCAACCCAAGAGGTATCTTCTGGATCTAATTCATCTCGCGCTCCTATTACTCCATCTCCTATATCAAGTAACCATTTTGAAAAGTCTGTTATGCTTGATATGTCTTCTTGAGTAAGATTTGGGTGTAACAATCTCATGTTTCTTGATAAAGTGCAAATCGTAAAGTGTTGCCACAAATGAGATTCTAGTAAAGAAGAATTTATTATGTCCGCTTTGCTCCCACTTGGTTGCACCGGCAATGTTTGTCTGAAATCGCCTCCAAGTACCACAGATTTTCCACCAAATACGCGATGTGGCTCATCCAAAATATCCCTTAAGGATCTATCCAATGCTTCAAAGCATTTTTTGTTATTCATCGGTGCTTCATCCCACAATATCAAATCAGTTTGGCTAAGCAAAGTTGCTAATTGTGTTCCTTTCTTAATGTTGCACATGGATTCATCAGTGATGTCAATTGGTAGCTTGAATCGTGAATGTGCTGTTCTACCTGATGGAAGAAGTAGTGATGCTATCCCTGAAGATGCAACTGCCAAAACTATTTTCCCTTCTGCTCGTAAAGTGGTTATAATACTTTTCCATAGAAATGTTTTTCCGGTTCCTCCATGTCCATAAACAAAAACCAGCTCTTGTTCAGAATCAATAGAGGCTCTTATCACCAGATCATAGATATGCTTTTGATCAGAATTTAATTTGCTCACCAAAACTTCTTTTTCTGCATGCAATGAGCATCTATTGTAGTTTTTTTCTTCCATAAGCAATCTATTATTCAAATCGTCCAACAAATGAGGTGGTGGCATTGGTAATCCATAAGATTGAAGTGTTCTTGAGCATGAATTTAGAATTAGTTCAACTTCATACAAAACATATCCTTGCATCTCAGGAATGTTAACATGAAAGTTTCGTATTTGTACAGAACTTGAAACTCTTCTTGGGACATCGTCAGCCATTTGTTTCCAGTGTGAATTCCATAAGCGAATTGGATTGACAATTTCACAATACATAAGCATGTGAGCAAATAAAACTCGCAATTCAGAAGCAGTAGCACATATAGCGGCCTCTTCAATGGCTGTACTCCATTCTGTGTCATCTCCGAGTAAACCAAGTGCTTCGCAGGCAGCTCGAAATGTGGGGCACAATATGTTATTAACTCTCCGTAGATCTTCATAACTTGTGCACCCTTTTTGATGGCTTAATAACATTCTAAGGTAAAATAGCTCACCATCTGTTGGTGAAACATTGGTCAATCTGCCTATACACGCTGTTTTTTTATTAGCTCTTTTTGACCAATATTTGCCTGTACCATACCAAACAAATTCAGATGGAAAATCAAGGTATGTTAGATGATGACCGTCAGTATGGTTGAGGTTGTATTCCAAGCATTCTGTCAGATTTGTTTTCTTTTTTATCGAGTTATCCATGACATTTTCCAACTGATCTTGTGCTCTAAAACTAATTTGCTACATATTTTGAAGATGAATTGACAACACTTGGACTGCCGGTGACCTTTGATGTATCTCAAATCCTAAGATCCTCCAAGCTGCTTCATGTGGGCATATGTATCGAGCTTCAACATAATTACTTATCTCATTTATGTTGGGATGGTCATTGTTGTTGGAAGAAGTTGATTGACCAATGCTTTGTGTTATGTGAGCTCGTGTTTTATCGGTTCCTTTTGATATGTATTTGAACAAATACTTGATTAACATAGTCCAGCCACAAAACTCAACATTTATGTGAGCATAAAACATCAGGGACAACAATCTGTTGTATGGAACAACATATGAGTTGTCCAATTTTATGTCATGTTTTATCACGTAAGCATTTGTGTCTCTTCGACGATAATGCACAAATCCATTGTCATCAAAATATGTATTTTGCACGTATTCTTTTGGAAAAGATTTGCTGCAAACGTTATCTTCCATACATGGGGCATCATTTTTTGCTAAGCCGCATGGTCCATGGATCATAAATTCGGAAACAACCTTGTATGCTTCAGGATCAGTATTTTAATCTGGTATTTCAGCTGAAATAAATTCATCTATTTGTTGTGGAGATTTAATTTTTGATTCAAACGTCAACCATAACAACATATGACAATGTGGCAAGCCTCGTTTTTGAAATTCTATAGTGTATAAATCTGCAAACAAAATGAATTAACATCTCATCATCATTTTTTGCATGTTATAGTTTGGAGATAAGTGTTTTGTTTTATTATAAATGTTATAATTGCTATCATTTAATTGTTACTGTTATGGATTTTTTGTCAGAACCTTGTTTCAAATTGAGTCTAGTTAGTTTTCTTTACTTTAGTCTTATTCTTTTCAATTTTTCGTTGGCTTGTTTTTGTTTAAGTTTCTCTTACTTCCTTATAGTGACTTTGGAGAGGAAAAATATCGACGATATTATATTTACTTAAACACAACTAACAAAATTACATATATAAATGTTAACAATAATATTATAAAAATTAAATTAATAAAGAAGATGAACTTTAAATAAATTAGTAAAGAAAATATATAATTTTAATTAGAATAAAAGTTAAATTTTAAATAAAATACGAACAATAGTAAATGTAAATAAAATATTAAAATATAAGAATATTTATAAATAAAATAAGTGTGTTTATAATAAATTAAGTATATCTATAAATAATATAATTATAAAGATAAAATAAAATAAAATAATTGTTGGACTATAAATGGGTAAATAATAAAACCATAGGGACTAAAAGCGTCTCATTGAAAAGGGTAAAAATGTCATTCTTACAAATTTAACGGTTGTGTCGTTAAGTTTAACGGACGAGGGACTAAAAGGGCACAAAATTAGCAAAATAGGGATGGAATTTGACCTTATTATGGTTAAAGGACTGAATCCGGGTAAACCATCAAATCTTTAGGTTTAATTTTTATTTACTATTGTTGTTACCATTTTAATAATTAAACTGTTGTTTGGTATAAAATGGAGTGCTAATTTGATATATTTGAATCTAACTCATGTATTTGGTTTGATGTTGGTTTAATGTTGTTCCTGATGTTATATCCTTATATTAATGTTTTTATTTGTTTTTTTGGTTTAGACTATATTGTTTCTAAATCACTGTTTCTATTTTAGTTGTTTGCTTATTTTATTAATCTGAGATTTTATTTTTTCTTTAGTTATGGTGAACTTGGTTTTTTTAAGTTTGCTTTAAGTTCATTAGTATAGCAAAAAATGGTTTTCTATTTTTCATTTTATTGAAATTGTTATGAGTCTTTGCTAAGTTTTTATGAGGTGATATTTTGAGAAATTATTCTAAGTTTGGATATTATAATTTTGGGTGGTTCTCTTTTATTTTTGTTTTGAACAATATTAAGTTATTTATTGTTGATATTCTTTTATTCTTGGTGTTGTTGGTTCATGAATGGAATTTGTTATGTAATTGAAGTAAATAGTTTATGTTGTTATTCTGATAAAGCTGTTTAGGTTATAATGGTATTAATTGTTTGGTGATAACGTTTGGTTGAACTGTTGTTGTATATTTGCTATTGTTGCTTGTTTTGTCTAACATTATCAATTGTTTGTGATACTTGGTATGTTCATCTTGGTTTGACCGAGAAGTTGGTGTTTTATTTTTTATTTTATCGTGTTGCTGCCTTCATGATAAAGTTTAGACTATGTTATGACAGTTTCTAATGTAGCTGCAATTACTATGTTATTGTTATATTAATAGTTAAAAATCTAAAAGAAACGCTACCACTTACAACTGAAAAGTTATTTGCATATTATTTATTTAATGAAACTGAGGGTTTTGTTAGAGGTTATATGTTAATTGTAATTTCTTTTAAGTTTTTCAGTTCATGTTATTTTTAGTATTTAAGATGAATTTTGAAAGCTACAACAATTATAAAGATTATATATGTTTTTTTGTTTATATATAGGTTTTGCCTTTTATGCAAGAAAGGGTAAATTAAACGATGTGAAATGTAAATATTGGAAGTTGATTTAGGCATATTGAAGCTGAACTATTTAAATAGATAAGCTAAAACTATTTAAATAGATAAGCTAAAATTATACCTGCTGCAATGTTTCCAAGTGGCTTTTGTTCCTTCAAGAATTTAATAAGCTCTTTTACTTTCATCTCAAAAACTCTATCAACTATATCGGCTCTATCATTAACTTTTAGTTCTGGGAATTGGTTCAGGTATCGTTTGACCTCTGGCCATTTAACATTGCAAGTGAAGGTGACAAAGAATTGTGGGTTCCCATGAACTCGACAAATTGCTAAAGCATCTTGGTAATGTTTGTACATATACCTTGGACCACCAACAAAAGAAGATGGCAAAATGATCCTTGATCCAACATCCGAACCATTACGATCACCTCTCAAAATAGCATCATGTATACCTTGAAGATATTCGCTTCTTATGTCACTTTGCTTGTTTTGAATATAATCTAACCTACATTGTTCTATACTCAACCAAGCATTGACTAAGTATTGTTGAAATAACCTTCCACCCCTATGAATCAATGAATACCTATTGAAGCGATCATGTATTTGAAATGAGTAAAACATTTTTATAGTTAGCCTTCTACTCTTCTCCGGGATGCCTAAAATTGGATCAATCAATTTTAAATCTTCGGAGTATCCAGGCTCACCGTATATATAAAACAACGGAAACTGCATCGACATGTACAATGGATGTAAGTTGTTTATCCTCTGTGGAAACCCATCTCTAGAATTGATTATGACATCAAACTCATTTTGGGTTTGAGGACCTGCTTCAAAGACTATAGCTCCTAGACCATCAGTAGTTGGTAACTCGTATTGGTGATGCTTTGGTTTATTAAATAACCGGATCTTAAATTCTGGAATCGCATGATCTGAACACATATCTCTTGCAGTTCGAAATAACTTGACTAAACGATTGTGCTCATCAAAAAATTTAATAAGACCTTCGACTATTTTTGGTTTCAAAAGAGTCGAATTTTCTCCCCCAAAATGGCTAATCCTATTCTTCACCTCATTTTTGGTGTCACATATATATAATTGAAGAAACCTAGGTGGATTGCCAGGAAGAGGACAAAATGTACCAAGCCAATGATAAATTTGTCCCGACAATTTGAATACATACGGGCCACCTCTATTATTGATGCTTTCATCTACCGAAGCTCCAAAAGAGGTCATTGAAAACATTGAATTATATGCCCTAATGTTTTCCATGAAGTGAGGATCGCCAAACAATTGTTTTATATAATCAGGAGGCTCTGGCGGCATTGGCAAACTAACTTTCCCGGCATTACAACATTTATTATAGTGCACGTTACCGTCACTATAATATTGCTTTGACCGTTCATTGTGCCAAAACAATGCATGGCAATACTGACACACGTACTTACAATCTCCTAAATCTTTATAAATGGAAGTAGGACCTAGTAGAAAGCAACATAAAAAATGAGTATATTTTAGTTCATAGATTTGAAGTGTATTAGTATTGATAGATTAATAACTGCTATAAGTACTTGAATTGGATGTTGTTGAAATTGTGTTACTTCTTCGCCTATCTTTTGATATTGGTGGACGTGTTTGTTTACGGGAGCGGGTTGTTGTAGATGGTAGATTAGCATCAGTTGAAACAAAAAGAGATGTTTGAGCAAATGTGGGTGACAAGAAAAGATTCGAAACCCCTTCCATGGTAGAATTGCTATTTGATGGCATGTGAGATTGGGGTTCAGAAGTTTGATGTGTAGAAACATGGACTTCATCATTTATGATTCGATGGAATCGTTTTTGCCTGGATAAATTTTGCCTTCTAGTGGTAATGTCACTTAAATCAACTTGTTCAACTTGAGCATCAATCATTTGACATGCGCGAAGATTGTCATTTTCAGAATGCAATTGTTTCTCAGCCAAAACATTAGATTTCCTCTTATTTCTCATATTCTAATAAAGCAACTAAAAATAAATTCAAAAGAGCAAGTAACATATAACAAATTATAAGCAAGTAATAATTGTTTTAAAGATTCATAAGACAATATTTGATTGTTTTGATCAATAAAAGACATGTTAGTATGTAGAATAAATAAAATAAAGTGCAATATAAGTAATTAAATAGAATTACCAATGGGAAAGAACAACTGAGCTTGTAATTAAAAAAAGAAACAATTTATAATAGGCTTAAATAATAAGATATACTACCTATAAATGAAGGTACAGAATAGCACACATAATGTATATAATAAGAAGTACGTAAAAATTCTATGAAGAAAATGCACAACAATAACAAAAAAAATGCACTATTAAAAGATAGTGTTGAGGTGAGAAAGTAAAATATATGAAGAAACATGCAGCAGAAGTTTAAGATTTTGTGGTAAAGCAAGAAGCAATATAAGAAAAATAAGAATTGAGAAGTTATATAATAATGTTTTTGTAAAATAAGACACTGTCAATAGAAAAACGCAATGTCAGATTGTGAGGGGAACTATAACATTTATAAAAAGAAAAGTGTAGGATGGTTAGAGCAATCCATACGACAAATCAACTTTATAATATTAAAAAATGTAGATAAGTCGATTTTTACAGGCATATTGTGTAAGGAAGCAATTTGAGCTTGACCTCTTGAGATTAAATAACATATTGAAAAAGAATGCATTTTTTTCTTAGACCTTGTAATGTGTATTAAGATCTGATAAAACACATCACTGGTCAAAACTCAAAATATTGTCCAAATGTATTTTGAATCGTATACAGTGTTTCATTGCTTTTTCTGATATTTTACATTTCAATTAACTGACCCCAAAATTTTATATTCTTTTTTCCTGCTAAAATAGGGTTTCATTGATGATTCTGTTTTGTTTTTTCTCTTTCTTGTTAAAAGGTGGTGAAAGTCACAGCAACATGAGCCTATATGATAGTATAAAAATAAGAATTGAGAAGTTATATAATAATGCTTTTGAAAAATAAGACACTATCAATAGAAGAATGCAATGTCAGATTGCGAGGGGAAATATAAGATTTTAAAAAAAAAGTGTAGCATGGTTAGAGCAATCCATACGACAAATCAACATTATAATATTAAAAAATGTAGATAAGTCGATTTTTACAGGCATATTGTGTAAGCAAGGAATTTGAGCTTGACTTCTTGAGATTAAATAGCATATTGAATAAGAATGCAATTTTTTCTTAGACGTTGCACTGTCTATTAAGATCTGATAAAACACATCACCTTTCAAAAGTCAAAATATTGTCCACATCTATTTTGAATCGTATACAGGGTTTCATTGCTTTTTCTAATATTTTACATTTCAATTAACAGACCCCCAAAATTTTATCTTCTTTTAATAGGGTTTCATTGATGCATCTGTTTTGTTTTTTCTTTTTCTTGTTAAAAGGTGGTGAAAGTCACAACAACATGAGCCAATATGATAGTATAAAAATAAGAACTGAGAAGTTATATAATAATGTTTTTGTAAAATAAGACACTGTCAATAGAAAAACGCAATGTCAGATTGTGAGGGGAACTATAACATTTATAAAAAGAAAAGTGTAGCATGGTTAGAGCAATCCATACAACAAATCAACTTTATATTATTAAAAAATGTAGATAAGTTGATTTTTACAGGCATATTGTGTAAGGAAGCAATTTGAGATTGATTTCTTGAGATTAAATAGAATATTGGAAAAGAATGCAATTTTTTCTTAGACCTTGTAATGCCTATTAAGATCTGATAAAACACATCACTGGTGAAAACTCAAAATATTGTCCAAATGTATTTTGAATCATATATAGGGTTTCACTGCTTTTTTTTTTTTTTGATATTTTACATTTCAATTAACAGACCCCAAAATTTTATCTTCTTTTTTTCTGCTAAAATAAGGTTTCATTGATGATTCTCTTTTGTTTTTTCTCTTGTTAAAAGGTGGTGAAAGTCACAACAACATGAGCCAATATGATAGTATATACGCAACCACATGATAGTTATAAAATTGTTCCTCCATGAACAGATGACTGTTAAAGAGCCATTTAGCATAATGAAGAGGAAAACTATGCAATAAAGTATTATATACATGTGACTAACAAAGAATAGAAAAAACTCAAAAGAAAGTTGACAAAGAAAAACTATGAAACCAGGCCTCCACAAGAAAAGGTGTTTCACTTTTTGAGGAAGACGTGAAGAGGTGTAATGCAAAAGTACGTGTTTTAAAAGTTGGGTAAATGCCATGAGCTTGCAAAACAGAGCATATCCTAATGTCATAAATGATGTGCGTCAGTTTTGCAAAGCAAAAACATGGTTACATATATCACTTTCAGGAAAATGAAAATAAAGAAAATAAAAGCATACCTATAGGAGGAAAATGTGTGAGTGAATATGGTATCAAGAACACATTTGCAAGAGCTGAAACTGGAAATGAAGAAGAGATGAAGTGAATAAGCAAAGAAAATGAAAAGAAGAGAGGTTTTAATTATAGAAAATGAATTGATTTGATCTTAGAAATGACTAACATCATTGCACATAACAAAAAGGACTAATCTACCCTTAGAGATTATAATAAAATGAGCTATGAAATGACTAATAAGGTAAAAAAGCAAAATTTGCAATCATATACATCATGTTTCCTAATAATAATAATAATAAACACTGCTCAAAAAATTGAAATCTGGAAACTAAGAATGAATAAAATAATGTTTATTGCCAAAGAAACAATTTTTTTATTTATACAAATACAAACGTACATTTTAATTTTTTTTTTCCTGTGTTATCAGGCAAAATGTCATCATCAAAAACCTCAATTAGAAGGCAGTGAGCAGTGAAGAGTGATCCAAATAATTAAGCTTAATACATCACCAAAGAAAAAAAAAATTATACAAAAGAAGACACAAATCGATCAAAAAGAAATAAAGAACCCTAATTTCCAAACCAAATTGCCAAAGAAATTTTTTTTTTAATTCATACAGATACAAACATACATCTTACTTTTTTTTCCAGTGTTATGCAAATTGCCATCATCAAAAACCTCAATTAGAAGGCAGTAGAAGGCAGCCAGCAGTGAAGAGTGACCCAAATAATTAAGCTTAGCACATTATCACCAAAGACACAAAAAGTTTATACAAAAGAAGACACCATCGATCAAAAAAAAGAAAAGAACCGTAATTTCGAAACCAAAGAACCAACAAAAATAATTGTATCATCAAGGAACGAAAGATCTAACCACGTATTGTAACAACGCAATGGAAGCACTTGTTATGGCGACGACGACCTTGTATCGGTCTGACGGCGGGGCGGTGGCCTTGTATTGATCCGACGGCAGAGGCGGTGTGTGAGAGAACAAAACCATCCATGAATCTAGGGTTCATACTTACCGTGAAAGAGTATGTATAACACTAATAAGAGGAACCTATGATGGAGCAGTTGAAAACGAAGAGGTGCAATTGTTGAAGTTGAAGGCGTTGAAGTAATAGATCCTGGAGATAAGAATGAAGAAAAGGTGTTGTACTTGAATGAAGAAAGGGTAGGTCAAAAAAAAAGCGTTGAAGTTTAAAATGAAGAAAGGGTAGGTGAAGAAAACAAATTAAAATATCATGGTATTTTAAATAAAACTTTGACCAAGAGAGTTATGTAAAATATCATGAAAATATCATGATAAAATGCACTATTCATTAGCAAATCCTTTGCTAATTGATAATAAAGGATAATATTATGTTGACCAAAATCAATCTTGGAGATTTGAGGAATTTTGAACACAATATGTTGACCATGATTTTGAAGGAATTTGAAAAAAATTCGTTTTCCTTTTATAAAATAACAATTAATCATGTTACCATATATAGTATTCAAGTAAATGTCCATAATGCCCTTTAAGGAGAGAGATGAGTATTGCTTATGTGGCGATTTTTCATTGGTTCTTACCGGCTTTATTTTAAGCACGGTCCTCATTTGATCCACTCCCTATATATATATATATAATTTTAAATTAAATTATATACGTAATAGAAACGTAAAATAAATAAATTAAATAGATAAAAATATAACTTTATTAAAAAATAAATAAATCTTAAATAATAATAATAATAATAAATTAATTAAATCATCATTTATTAAATTACGGTTATAAAATTTAGAAATAAAAACAAAATTTATGAAAAAATGGACCAAAATTGTTATTAATAAAAATAGTATAATTGTCATTTAGAAAAATAAACGGGACAAAAGGATCATTTCTGCAAGTAAAGAATGCAAATAAGGAGCGTTTATGTAAAATTGAAACCACATGGACTGAATCTAAAATTTTATGCAAACCACAAGAACCATTTTTGTAACTTACTCTAATATAATATTCAGAGTAAATTACATAAATGGTCCCTGTGGTTTATAGCAAATTACATGTTTCGTCCCTAACTTTTAAAAATTACACTGATGGTCCATATTTTAAAACTTTGTCACGCTTTCAGTCCCTAAACAATTCAATTTTTAAAAATACCAATTTTGCCCTTACAAATGAACTTCACATATGGTCCCTAATCAATTAATTTAGTTTTTTATTTATAAATTATTATTTGTATTTTTATAATTTCAATCTTTTTGATTGAAATATTTATTTCGTTTATTAATTTTTGTTTTGTAAATTCTTTTTTCATATATCTATATATTTAATTAATCTATCCTTCTTATTTTCACATACTAATTTTTAAATGTTATTCATATTGTTTTGGAATTTTATACATGTAAGATATGTACATTCATTTATAAGTTTTAAAAAGCATCCCTTCTTATTTCATAAATATTATTAGAAAACATTATAAATTCTACATATGAAATGATATTAGTAAAAATATATTATTTTTAATAATCTTTAACAAGCTTGTAATATTTTAGCATTCAAAAATTTTTTTTTGAGTATATCATATCATTCTTTTCTAATGTTTGAATAGTATAAAATATATGTTCATTGTTAAATATAAATTCTACTTTACTTTTTTTTCTCTTCTTTTTTATTTTTATTTCACAAAAAAAATATGAGAATTTTTTTAAATTATTTCTAATAAACCTTTGATAGTTCTAAATAGTATTTTAATATATATTTAATGTCATTAAATAATATTTTGTTTTTTAATATTAAAATAATGTTTTATTTTTATCTTTAAATTAAATAGTGTTATTCTAAAAAAATTATTTAAAACTATCAACAGATTTTTTGAAATAATTTAAAAGTTTCTTACATGTTGTATTTTGTGAACTAAAAATCAAAAATAGAAAAAAATTAAAAGAGTGATGTATATTTAATAATTAAAATAGTATTTTATACTCATCAAACATTAGAAAAATGATATGTTACACCCAAGAAAAAATGCTAAAAAGATTACAATCTTGTTAAGTTTATTAGGAATAATACAATTTTACTTACACTATTTCATATGTAAAATATACAATATTCTACCAACAAAAATCTATAAATTAAGAACAGATAATCTTTATAATCTATAAATGAATATACATATTTACATGTTTAGAATTTCAAAAACACCTTTAAAATCATATAAAAGTTAATATATGAAGATAAGAACGATAAATTAATTAAATATATAAATAGATTGGAAAATATTTTATAAAATAAAAATTAATAAAAAAATATTTTCCTTCAAAATGAACGAATGTAGAAATAACTAAATATATGTAACATCCCAATTTTGAGATAATTGCGTGTAATTATTTTAGTGGATATTTAAATAATTATAATTTTGTTGGACCAATGAGAACTCGATTAGTGGGTGTATACGTGTCGGGTTTGTGAGTTACGTGTTTCCGGGTAATTAAATTAGTGGATTAATTGTGTATATGAGTTTGTGGATTTAAATGGGTTAAGTGGATTTTAATTGTGAAAATGGGGTATCGGGTTCGGGTTATGGGGTCGGAACCCGCTAAAAGTGGAATTAATATATATGTACGTCTCCTTTTGCTTTCCATCCTTATCTAAAGTGTGTGAAGTGTGTGTAAAAGTATGTGTGTGCGTATGTGTGCTCTGGAGATCAGAATTGAAGGAGATTGAAGGGAATTAAGTTGCTGAAATTCATCTCCAATCTTCCTTCTTGTGTTCTTGAAGTTTTAAAGGTGAGTAATCTTTAATCCGAATTTGGTTTCGTGTGCTATTTGGGTTGGTATATTGAGAAATGGCATAGCAAGTGTTTAGAAGTGTTTTGAGATAGTTTCTGGGGATTTTTATGGCTAAAAATCGGGTAAAAATGGAGTTTTGTACTCCTGGACAGAAGCTGAAACGCGAACAGGGACGATGGCCAGCGCAGAAAGCGCGGCGCGCTCGGAGGGAGCCGCGGCGCGTTCGAGAGGCTCCGAGCCGCGGCGCGTTCGAGAGGCCAGAGGCTGGGGTTGGACAGGTGCTGTTAGGAGCCGGGTTTGGGGATTTTTGGGGTTGGGTTTATTTGAGATTGTTGAGTTGGGTCTGAATTAAGCTTCCGGGGTTCCGTTGGGTTTGTTTTGGGTCGGATGTATATCGTGAGTCGGGTTTTTGTCGGGGCTTCGGGTTTCGTTTGAGATTAAGGTTGGGATCCGCTTAAGATGTTGGGTTATATTGTGTTGGTTTTCGGGATGTTGTCAAAGTTGTTTTCGGGTTGGGGTTTTGTCTAAGCTTAGAGATTTCGGTTGTAATTAGTATTGGGTCCGGTTATGTTAAAGTGTCGTGTCCGGATATGCTTTCCGGTTATATTGAAAATCTTGTTAACGGATGGGATTTGTGTGATTTCAGGGACGAGCCAGCGAATCGAGCCGAGTCAGAGATTTCGGGATTAGTGGATCGACCAGGTGAGTACCCGAGTTCTTTTCTAAACCGCGGGACTGTTTTCCGAGTCATGATTGTGCAGTTAGCTTTGTATATGTGTATATTGTGTATTGTGAATGAGACAGGGACGTGGGCGCCAGGTATGATTCTATTTCCCGCATATGTGTTATATGTGTGCATGAGATGAGATCCAGTCCGGGGGTCCGTG
Organism: Centrapalus pauciflorus; assembly: GCA_020465985.1. Lineage (NCBI taxonomy): Eukaryota > Viridiplantae > Streptophyta > Magnoliopsida > Asterales > Asteraceae > Centrapalus > Centrapalus pauciflorus. Next base: position 128,436 of record JAANYP010005056.1, read on the forward strand.
ATGAGTTCCATACGGACGGTGATTCGCGATGCGTGATCGCGCGGGTTGACTGTCCCTAACATTCCTTGGAGCGTGTATACACGGCAGGGCCTGTAGCCGGTTCGCGCCCGTGCTACAGGGTTGTGGCTAACCACCGGTGCGCACGGTCGTTAGCTGGGGAGGAGTCCCCTTCAGTGATATTGTGTGCAGGGCTTCGGATCTCATGCTGAGTGTTCATACCTGCTTTATACTGCTGATTGCCAGAGACAGAGATTGGGCTTGTGTTGTGTGTATGTGCTACGTGTTCGCATGCTATGTGTTTACTGTGCAGAGTCTAACCCTCGAGTACTCACGAGCTTTCGAGCTTACGTATTCGAGTCTTTAGTGTTCAGGGTTTCAGTGAAGGGTTCAGTAGCTGTGCTTGTAGATCTGGGAGCAGGGATTATCTGGAAGGCTTTGTGCTAGTTTCGTGTAGCAATCTGTACAGTTCAGCTTATGTGATTAGTGGATTATATGTTAACAGTGTTTATGTAAAAGTTTTAAATTATCAGTGAATTCTGTTTATCCTATGACATATGTGTAATTGAGCTATTGAGATGTGCCACCTGTGTATTGTATTGACGTGGCATTTCCGGGATCGGGGAGGGTGTTACAGCATGGTATCAGAGCTTGTGGTTTGAAGTCTGAGTATCATTAGTGGATGCTTAACTTAAACCTTGTTTCGATCCATGGGGGATCTATTGCGATTGATTTTAGTGGAGTTAACTAACCTGGCTTAGTGTATAACGCTGGGTGAATTACCTATGGTTCTCAATTGTTTTGGTTTATGCAGATCAGTATGGCAGATCAGGGCGAGGGGTCCGGCGCGGGCAAGCCGGCAGGGGACGAGTTTATTCGCAAGTCAGAGCTTCTGGGAGTATTGACCGAGTTCTACAGGCAGCAGAGAGAGCAGGAGCGGGAACAGGATCAGGGTATGGGACCACGTGCTGGGGGTGGTCAGGATACGGGTATGGGTGCTTCTTCATCTATGTCTCGGCGAGGGGGTTCGTTTAAGGATTTCATGACCGGGAACCCGCCAGAGTTTAGAGGCGGGGGTGAGCCAGGGATGGCTATGGCATGGGAGCGTGAGGTGGAGGCTGCCTTTAGAGTTGCGCACGTGGAGCCGAGAGATATGGTCGGTTATGCGACCTATCTGTTGAGGGGAGGGGCGTCACAGTGGTGGCAGTCTATAGAGTCAGCGATGACATCTTCTGCGGCGTACGCGATGACGTGGGATCAGTTCAGGGCTGTGTTCGAGCTACAGTACATCCCGAGAGACGAGAGGCGAGAGATGGAACGGCGATTCCTTCACCTACAGCAGGGAGAGATGACGGTGCAGCAGTATGTAGACCAGTTCAATGAGTACTCCCAGTTTGCGACTCATCACATCGCCACCGAGCAGCGAAAGGTTGATGCATTCGTTGATGTACTGCAAGCTGACATCAGAGAGTTCGTTGGGATGCACGAGATGCCTACATTTGCCAGAGCATTGGAAATGGCCCGCATCAGAGAACGGGAGATAGCTAAGCAGAGAGAGGACCCATTCTTTCAGCACCGACGTGAGAGGACTCCCGAGCGGTCCTCGAGAGACCGGAGGCATTCCAGAGACGACTCCAGGGAGCGACGTTCGGGTCAGAGTTCGAGAGATAGACGAGATAGAGACAGAGACAGGGACAGGGAGCAGAGATCGAGTGGACCGGGGCGGAGCCAGAGATCTGATCGGCAGAGTCAGAGGCAAAGTTCGAGATATACAGAGCAGAGTCAGAGCAGCGTAGGGCAGAGGCCTCGAGATGGGGGCGATAGGGGAGACAGTTCAGCTGGAGATCGAGAGTGCTTGAGATGCAACCGTCGCCATAGTGGGTCGTGCGTGCCTAGGTGTTATCGATGCGGCCAGCGTGGGCATGCTGCCGCCACGTGTACAGTTCCAGAGCCATTGTGCTTCCGTTGCGGGAGGCCGGGGCACAGGGTGCGAGACTGTCCAGAGTTGGGATCAGCGGTGCAGGGTGCGAGTTCCAGTGGGGCTAGAGCTGAGCCGTCGTCATCCGGTCGTCATGATTCTCGGGCGCAGGGTCGGGTATTTCAGGCGACTACAGAGGCAGCTCGAGATGATGCTGATATGGTTTCGGGTATGTCTTTCTGAGCTTGCTTTGAGTGTGTGTCAATTGTGGGGCGGGTCATTAGGTTATGTCTGCGATAAGTGTATGTGTTCTGTTACGTGTGACTGTTCTGTTATGTCTGTGATTATGTGGCTCAGTGATAGAGATGTGGAAGGGTTGTGTATGGGTTATATGGGATTGTTATATCTGGGTATGTGTGTGAGAGTGAGATATATCGTGGTAAGATGGGTTATCAGAGTTCTGGGATTGGGCATTGTGCTATGTTGAATGGATTAATCCTGTTGAGTTATGTGAGCCATGTGAGTATTTATTGCGAATTTGTTGTGATGTGCTAGTGGATTATCATATTGATAGTGGATTTAAATTCTTGTGTGTGCCATCCATATCTATGATATTGCGTTTTATGAGATGCGTTTATCGGTTGTGGTGAAAAGAGTTGAGAATTTTGTTGTGATAGTGGATTAGTATATTGAGAGTGGATTTAATCTTTTTATGAGTTTAACCATGTTTATGAGCTTGCGTTTAGTGATTTGATGGAGATGTCTTTATGTGTTGTGTTAGTGGATAATCTATACAGAGTTATGCGAGTATGTGATGAGGGAGAGTGAAAATCGATGGATTGAGATGATATGTGAATCCGGTGGCTTATGAGGTAACGCTACGTGAAGATTCGGTGAATAGAGGATTTATCAGTTGCCGATATGTGAATTAGGGGAATTAATTGAGCTATTAGTGGATTGTCTAATTGAGTTAAAGATTCGAGGGAGTTGACTTACTTCGAGAGTTGAAGTAGAGACGTGTATTGGTGATGATTGTGTCATTCAGAGTTCAAATGCGAACTCAACAGAGTTGTTGATAATTATATCGAGAGTTATGAGCTGAGGTTTTGGGGATTTAATTTAGAGATGTGTAATTGCGAATGGGCTTGCGATAGATTCCGGGGACGGAATCTTTTTAAGAGGGGAGGATTTGTAACATCCCAATTTTGAGATAATTGCGTGTAATTATTTTAGTGGATATTTAAATAATTATAATTTTGTTGGACCAATGAGAACTCGATTAGTGGGTGTATACGTGTCGGGTTTGTGAGTTACGTGTTTCCGGGTAATTAAATTAGTGGATTAATTGTGTATATGAGTTTGTGGATTTAAATGGGTTAAGTGGATTTTAATTGTGAAAATGGGGTATCGGGTTCGGGTTATGGAGTCGGAACCCGCTAAAAGTGGAATTAATATATATGTACGTCTCCTTTTCCTTTCCATCCTTATCTAAAGTGTGTGAAGTGTGTGTAAAAGTATGTGTGTGCGTATGTGTGCTCTGGAGATCAGAATTGAAGAAGATTGAAGGGAATTAAGTTGCTGAAATTCATCTCCAATCTTCCTTCTTGTGTTCTTGAAGTTTTAAAGGTGAGTAATCTTTAATCCGAATTTGGTTTCGTGTGCTATTTGGGTTGGTATATTGAGAAATGGCATAGCAAGTGTTTAGAAGTGTTTTGAGATAGTTTCTGGGGATTTTTATGGCTAAAAATCGGGTAAAAATGGAGTTTTGTACTCCTGGACAGAAGCTGAAACGCGAACAGGGACGATGGCCAGCGCAGAAAGCGCGGCGCGCTCGGAGGGAGCTGCGGCGCGTTCGAGAGGCCAGAGGCTGGGGTTGGACAGGTGCTGTTAGGAGCCGGGTTTGGGGATTTTTGGGGTTGGGTTTATTTGAGATTGTTGAGTTGGGTCTGAATTAAGCTTCCGGGGTTCCGTTGGGTTTGTTTTGGGTCGGATGTATATCGTGAGTCGGGTTTTTGTCGGGGCTTCGGGTTTCGTTTGAGATTAAGGTTGGGATCCGCTTAAGATGTTGGGTTATATTGTGTTGGTTTTCGGGATGTTGTCAAAGTTGTTTTCGGGTTGGGGTTTTGTCTAAGCTTAGAGATTTCGGTTGTAATTAGTATTGGGTCCGGTTATGTTAAAGTGTCGTGTCCGGATATGCTTTCCGGTTATATTGAAAATCTTGTTAACGGATGGGATTTGTGTGATTTCAGGGACGAGCCAGCGAATCGAGCCGAGTCAGAGATTTCGGGATTAGTGGATCGACCAGGTGAGTACCCGAGTTCTTTTCTAAACCGCGGGACTGTTTTCCGAGTCATGATTGTGCAGTTAGCTTTGTATATGTGTATATTGTGTATTGTGAATGAGACAGGGACGTGGGCGCCAGGTATGATTCTATTTCCCACATATGTGTTATATGTGTGCATGAGATGAGATCCAGTCCGGGGGTCCGTGATGAGTTCCATACGGACGGTGATTCGCGATGTGAGATCGCGTGGGTTGACTGTCCCTAACAGTCCTTGGAGCGTGTATACACGGCAGGGCCTGTAGCCGGTTCGCGCCCGTGCTACAGGGTTGTGGCTAACCACCGGTGCGCACGGTCGTTAGCTGGGGAGGAGTCCCCTTCAGTGATATTGTGTGCAGGGCTTCGGATCTCATGCTGAGTGTTCATACCTGCTTTATACTGCTGATTGCCAGAGACAGAGATTGGGCTTGTGTTGTGTGTATGTGCTACGTGTTCGCATGCTATGTGTTTACTGTGCAGAGTCTAACCCTCGAGTACTCACGAGCTTTCGAGCTTACGTATTCGAGTCTTCCGTGTTCAGGGTTTCAGTGAAGGGTTCAGTAGCTGTGCTTGTAGATCTGGGAGCAGGGATTATCTGGAAGGCTTTGTGCTAGTTTCGTGTAGCAATCTGTACAGTTCAGCTTATGTGATTAGTGGATTATATGTTAACAGTGTTTATGTAAAAGTTTTAAATTATCAGTGAATTCTGTTTATCCTATGACATATGTGTAATTGAGCTATTGAGATGTGCCACCTGTGTATTGTATTGACGTGGCATTTCCGGGATCGGGGAGGGTGTTACAATATATATTTAAAAATAATAGGTATGAAACTTATTAATATATAGGTAAAGTACATAAACAAATTGTAGATAAATTCTTACAATAATAAATAAAATATTACTTATTAATTAAACATTTATTAATATACAAATAATTAAATATGAAGTAAAATCTTAATTAATTCATTAAGGATCATAAATGAAACTTGTTTCTAAGGGCAAAATTGGAATATTTAAAAAATTGAGTTGCTTAGGAACTGAAAACGTAACAAGGTCTCAAAACATGGACTACCAGTATAATATTTAAAAGTTAGAGACGAAACCTGTAATTTGCTATAAACCCATAGGGACAATTTATGTAATTTACTCTAATATTTAATGTTAAGTGGGATATGTGTAGCTTTTCATGCTATTATGTACTATCCAAATCATATATTCTTGTTGCTCCAATCCTTTGTTTTGTTCCTTCCAATAACCTCAATACCTGAAAACCAAGGTAATATTTATTTTTTAAAATTTTAAATAATTTATTTCTGCTTTGTATTTCTTCTTTCTTCTAACCTCAAGTTCTGAAACCAATGTGATGTATTTTTTTTTAAATTCTAAATAATTTAATTTTTAAAATCAGTTTTGAAAGTTAAAAGATATTCGAAAAGTGAATTCTTAAAACTAAAGATTGTATGTTTCATCATCAAATATCAAAGCTAAAGTTTCATTACTTCATGGTATATCATTAAATCAAAATCTCTCATCATTTCTCATGATTTAATTTCTACTTAAATAATTACTACAATTTATTTTAACAAACCTGATAACCATTAAATTCATGTGATAATAACTATTTTAAAAGAATATTAAATATCTAAATTTAGAACCGCAAAGAACCCAAGACTTAAAAGTTTAAATTAAATTGCAAGAATTAAAAGTTTAAATTAAATTGTATGTATACTAAATTTAATATTACAAATAACATAAAAATTCAATTAAGATTTTTTTTCGATGATAAAACTTCAATATCATTATTATTAAATTTATCAATTTTAATGATATAATTAACATAAACATTTGTTATTTGTTACAAATGATATAAATTTATAATGCAGTATTGTAGTTGATAAAAACAATGTACAAGTTTGGACGAGAGGCGATGGTTCTCCTTAGCAAAATGAATAAACTATTGTATACTTCATGGAAAACTACAATTTACAATTTATATATATATATATATATATATATATATATATATATATATATATATATATATATATATATATATATATATATATATATATATATATATATATATATATATATATATATATATATATATATATATATATATATATATATATACACATATATATATATATATACATATATATATATATATATATATATATATATATATATATATATATATATATATATATATATATATATATATACACATATATATATATATATATATATATATATATATATATATATATATATATATATATATATATATATATATATATATAGAGTCAGGTTCAAATAAGTACCTCTCGAAATCAAGTGCACCCGAAGGTACCAACCTTAAAAAACTTTTTTAAATTTTTTTTTCACATAATCATGTTCAATTTAATGTTATACGCATGATATATGAATTTCACATAGATTCACACTTTCTGTGTCCTTAAAAATTATGTGAATGCTCAATGCATATTTATGTGAATGGTCATCCATGTGAATGGTCATTCATGTGAATGTGAATGGTGTGAATGACCATTCACATGATCTTTTTTTACCATTCACAAGATTTATGATGTTGTTTCTTTTGAAAAAAAGTTTTATAATGTTGTCTTATACATGTCTATTTAAAAAAAATATATGTGAATGATCATTCATATTAGGGTACGTTGGGTACGCTGGAATCTCATAGGTACGCTGATGAACCTGATTCTATATATATATATATATATATATATATATATATATATATATATATATATATATATATATATATATATATATATATATTTGGGTTCAAATGAGTACCACTAATTTTACGGAGTACCGGAGGTACCTCGTTTAAAACCATTTTTTTTGAAATTTTTTTTCATAATCATGTTTAAATTAATAATAGAAGACTACTTGCACAAAATCTCACATAAACACACACTAGAACTACGTGAAACGTGTGTGTTCACATGAACTGTACTGTTGTGAACGTGTGTTCACAACTAAGCATGTTCACATTAATTTTTTCACGTTCACATTAATTTTAAGATGGACTAAAAAGTATGAATGTATATAATTTTTTACGAATAACCTTATTTTATTTGTATCTAAATGAATATGAAAAAAATTCAAAAAAAAACTTTTTATCGGAGCAAGTTCACATCCGAAACCCGTGTGTTCACAGGTACTCACAGTACTCTGCATTTTCTAGGTACTCACACGAACCATATTATATATATATATATATATATATATATATATATATATATATATATATATATATATATATATATATATATATATATATATATATATATATATATATATATATATGAAACACTTTAAGTTTGTTTATCTACTAAATATATTATCATGAATTAGATTATAATTGTTCAAATATTTTATGGGACGTATGAATATGGTATTTCATTTTTATCTCGATGCAACGCTTGGCCAAATAATACATTATTTATTATCATTATCCTATTGGACTGAATCATAGTATTATATATCATAAGAAACTCCATTACAATTTAAAAAAAAAAAAAAAAAGCTTATAGATGATTTAATTACTTAAAAATGTTTAAAAAGCCTTAATGGAACTAAGGAACTTCTTTATGATTAAAAGTCACATGTAGGAGCCTATAAGAAAAGAAAATAAAGGATTAGACCAAATGATTAGATTAGTTGAAATTCTAATTAATTAATCATTGCCACTTCCTTTATTAGAAGAATTGCATTATATTTTATCCATGTATATTTCTGTTTTTTGTCTTCCCAATCATGATGTTTGATCTTTAATTTATATTTAACTAATTATATAAAATCTAATTGACTATGAAAGTGATTTGTACACAAAAAAATTTTGAGGTACACAACAAAAATTTGTCATACACAACTACATTATATAAAATAACTAATCTATTCTTACTAAATTTTTTTTCATCTTTACATTTTATCTCCTTCATTAAAAGTAGATTAGTCCTTTTATACAAAATATTTATCATTGAAATTTTCTTATGGGTATTTTTTGGGAGGATGAGAAGAACAATTTGATACAAAAGTTTTTAAAATTTATAGTTGGCCAATAAAATTATACAAAAAATTTATTAATAGAGAGCGTTGGTTTGTAAATTGGATTTGTGGGTGGCATACTGGCATGGCATGGGGCCAGGCCCCATGAATCACTTTGGTTGTAGTGGGAGCCAATGGTGGAGCCACTTAGCTCTCGCCTCTTGTGCTTTTTAAATTTTGAATTAATTATAATATTGTACTAGTTTATAACCCACGTATTACGTGAATATTTTTAATTAAATTTATTTATATAAAATGTATATAAGTAAAAAAGAAAAACATACAAAAATAATAATTGTGTTTATTTTTTATTATTTACAGATTAAAAAATCGAGTATATTTATCTTTTTAAAAATATTAAATTGTATTTATCTTTTATTTTTTATAAGTTGTAATTATCTTTTTGGTGAGCGTAGAGGTGACACATGACATTTAAAATTTTCATTTATTATACATAATAATAATAATTTCCACAACTAATTCAAATTTTTACATGTGTATCTAATTCTGATTATTATGGATAATAATGATAGATATTTATTTTAGGTAAACATGTGAAGACCACCCCTTGCGGGGCGGTAGTCACGAGTCTAGGTACATCATTGCAATACGATATCAACCATAACTAAGATAGAGTAATTTAGTGCGGAATATTAAATTACAGTACAAAATATTAGGATTTAAGTTTAATACAGTTTACGGTTTTCAAATTAAACTTATAAAGGGCACAAGTCTAATCTAATTAATATCATCATGTTATCAAAATAAATCTACCCAGATCACCATAATATCGTCATCCAATTAGTACCAAAATGGGGTCGCTGAGTAGAGGTCTATGAAACTTCTGTCTTGAGCGTGTAAGACCTAAGAACTAGGTCCGGCAGGTGACTTTCCTTTGTCTTTTACTGTAAAAATGTGAAGTAGCAACCGTAAGCAATGCTTAGTGAGTAAATAGATTTTCAAATTAACATGCATGTCAAGCGGATCATCAATCTAGCGTGATATGTCTTGGCTGCCGCTACAGCCCTCATGATTGAGACATAGAAGTCATAGAATCGGATGATGCTCAGGCCACGCTCACGCTTAAATCGTGGGGATCAGCCACATACTGGGCTAGCTACCAGTAAATCAACGTGGCGGAACATCGGAGGTCATTACCAAGTTCAATAGAACTGGTGAAATAGCCAGATCTAGAACAATAGACCAATCAAGGCTAATCAAGCTGAATCAATATGTCAAGTATATGCAATGATGAAGCATACGTAATCAATGTCATGATAGCAATAATCTTAAAGCAATATCTGAAATGAACAGTAAAGCAATATCATATGAAGTGATAAGTCAAATAGCTATCATGATCTACTGGGCAACACTCATCCATGGTGTGCACAGGTCACAATCCAGCTGATGATATGAGTGTCAATTTAATCTAACATCAACAATATGTCTCAACCGGAAATCAAACATGTTAAATCTGAATATCTATAACTCACAGTGTTGGGTCTTTATCAAACAAATGTAAAATCTGCCACCTGAGTTATCTCAGGATTTTATCTCAATCTGTTCTCTGTCAAATCAGATCTTTGACCCACTTTATAAATCTCTAAATCTTTGTTCAGAATTTCACTGAACCTGTCCAGAATTATTATATCATATCATGTCAATATCATATCATTATCGTCATCTCTTTAGTCGTTAAAATCTTTATTTTATCTGATTCTGATAACTTGCTCATTCATAAATCATTCTTTCAATTAAATTTATTGTTTTATTAATTCTCAAGGGTCAATATATATATATATATATATATATATATATAATTGCTAGTTATCTTGTTATTTTATACGTTGTCTATGTATTTTATTCAATATATTCGAATATGTATACTTAATTCAAAGTCCATGGCTAATTATTTCAAAGACATTAAATATATGCATCCTAAACTTAAATAGTGGAGGATAAATTCCAATGTGGTGCCAAATTAATTCCTAAGCTAATATTCAAGTATATTAAAATCAATTATGGGTATTAAATTAGATTCATATATATTAATGCTAGCATGTACCTTTATTTAATCATTAAATTCGAATGTCAGGTGCTAGAAACCCACCTCGAATTTGTGGGATAAATTCGAACATACATGCATAGATTCGAAGATATAATTCGAATTTAATGATTAAATTCGAATTTAGCTTAAATTCGAGTTTGTTCCATGTATTTTCGAGTTTGTTCATGACAACTCGAGTTTGTTCATATTTGCAGCTTTAAAACATACATTTTAGGCCTAAAATCACGAATATGTTACGTAGCAAACCTATGTTCGATTATATTATACAAATTCTAGTTAAACTCCATAAAAATAGCTTTAAATTTCATAAAACTAATAAATTCGTAAAACCGAAATATATAAAAACTTTAAAATATCGATTCTTACCTCAAATTCGTATGAAATCACGCAGGAGATAGCAGATTCGTGTAGTATTCTCCGAGATCTTTCTAACGATATATATAACTTGATAATCGGACGGTCGGTTTGGGAGATAATTTAGAGAGAAGGTAGAGAGAGTAGAGAGAGAAAGTTAGAGAGAGAGAGAGTAGAGAGAGAGAGAGAATCTGATTTTTGAATAGTAAATCACGTTTATATACTTCATCTAGTTATATTTGCTAGTTAACCCACTTTCATTTTTGTATATTATATCTCTTTTATTTAATTATCTTTAATAATTTATTAATTCATAATATAAATATTTATATAATTTAATTAAATATTACATAACTTAATTAAATTAAAATTCAAATAATGTAACATTATTACATTATCGGTTCAAAATACTGAATTTATAACTGGGTCAAAAGTTAGGTTGTTACAAAACATTAATTTTAAATGTTACAAAATCTAATTTATTACTAATTAATTAATGAGAAAAAATAAAGTTAAAATTTAATGCAATTAAGTTAAGGTGTTAAATTTGGAAAAAAGAGTTGGAAAAATAAAATTTTCTTGTATCGTAGAAGTGACATATGACATGAATTGTTTTGTTTTATTATAATACATAGGTTAATCAACTCATGTATTACATGGGTTGATTTAGAAAATACATATTTTTTTATATTTTAATAAATAATTATAAAATTTATATGTAATTAAAATAAAAAAATTGAAAGCTAGTTAAATTAATGATAAAAAAATACTTAGTTGTTTGATATTAAATAAAAAAATATTATTATATTGTATTATTAAAAACAGATAATGTGTTTGCAAAAAAAAAAATGTTTCTTTTAATTTTTATTAACTTCAAATATGAAATATCAATGTAAGAAACAAAAAACTTCAATTATGTGAATGCGTATATATTTTGAAAATGATAAAATATAAAAATGGAATATCTGAAAATCAACAATCAAAATTTATCATATTCACAATTGAAGTTTTATTAATTAAATTTTTAAATCTTGTTAGCAAAATAATTAACAAAAATTTTTAACTTTGCTTACTACACTTCTACATTTAAATCCAGATTTTTACATTTAAATTTAACTATGATCATTAATGATAATAATAACACATGTTTATTTTAGGTAAATATTAATTTAATATTAATTCATTAATGAAAAAATTAAAATCAAAATTTAATGTAATTAAGTTAAGGTAGTAAATTTGAAAAATGAATCAAAAAAGTGGCACAGGTATAATTACAGATTTTAATTAAGGGTATAAGAGACATTTTATAAATAATTATGAGTTGTCATTAATCTGGACCATTGATTTCTTTCCATCCAATGGTCCAGAAACTTCAAGTGGTTTTCTTAATTTATATAGTATAGAATAACAAGAAATGGCAACTAAAGTATTGTATTTTGTATATATAATATTACAAAGGGAGTAAATTTCTTACTAATTCAGTGTATATGTTGCAAATTGTATGGGTTTTAAATGTTTTGCATTCTATTTAGTTATTTTCATTAAACTCAAGCAAATGATATGATTTTCATAGGCATATGAAGTATGGAGAACCCTAGGAATGTGTTAAAAATATTGAAATACTAGCATATTTATATATTGTATATGTATTATATAAGTTGCTTTAAGAATTAAGTCTATATTATATTTAGAATAAATGAGAAGCTATATATATATATATATATATATATATATATATATATATATATATATATATATATATATATATATATATATATATATATATATATATATATATATATATATATGTATATGTATTTTTTTTGAGGAGCTTGTGAAGTACTGTAATTCATTTTTAACATACTAATTCATCATTTTTTGAATCTATGAATAATCAATCATAAAATTCGGATTAAATTAATCAACATTTCTGTCAAGATCAAAATCACTACCTAAGATTAACTGGTTTGAATTAATCAGAGTGTAAACCAATAACCTTGTATTGAATCAAAGTCCAATTAAGAAGTTTGCGGAATAACACTTAACTGTTTTAAGAAAAGCTTTCAAAACAAATAATCATATAAACACAATCAATAATTAAAAGTCACTTGTATTGCCAAACTCAATGATTACAATCACCTCTAATCTGTTTGATTAGACGAAGAACACAGATTGCTCTTAGGGTTTTTCAACCTTAGAGGCTGATGAAAACTTAATCAGAAAGACAATTACAACTGAATAAACTTGTATGTGCAGACTTACAATAGAAAAACCTATTCTATGTATATATATTGCTTTCTGATTTGTTTCCTTGATAAACTTTGATTTCTCTGATAGTAGATATGCTTGAATCTTCAAAATATATCTTTTCCTGAATATGAGCACTTTCTGTTTATTGAGCTGTTGAGCAGCTTGAAGTTTATCTGTTGAGCAGCTTGAGGTTTATCTGTTGAGCAGCTTGAGTTTGAACACTGGCAGCTTAAACTTTTGAGCTGGCAGCTCGAACTTTTTCAACTAACAGCTTGAACTTTGTACTTACACAGAAAATCTACTAACAGTTTGAGAAATCTAACTAACAGCTTGACATACTTAGAATATTTCCCAACAATCTCCCCCTAACTTAAATTCTTTACACAAGACTTTAAGTTTTTTTATACAAATAAGGAAATAAAACAAAGTAAAACTATTATCTACAAACTAAGGCATCTAAAAACTTACAATTTTGAAAGATTCTGATTAACTGCCTTCAAAAATTCTCTTTTCGGATCTTCTCTATCACAATATATCCTCACTGATATCATCTGTACTAACCATGCCTTTGGAAGATCATAAAATTCAAAATTGAAGTACATGCTGGATCCATTTGCAAATTTGAGTCTGTATGTCTTTGATTTTACATACAGATCAACCTGTGCAATCTTCATCTCCTTGGCATCTTCTATATCTTTTCTTATTGACTCTGGATCAAAAATGCTTTTTAGATCTTTTATAGCCTGCTTGACCTGTGGAAGTGAGGACCTGACTTGAGTCACAGATCCAACATGATGCATTCCGGTAAGCCCATCCCTGGTCATCCCTTGAACAATGTGCATTAAACTCTTATATTCTTCCTCAGGACCAGCTTCTCTTCTTACTACAAAATGATATCTTAAGTCAATGTTATCTATTGGCTTAGCATACCAGCATGTAATAAGAGGTTTTGAGAAGTCATGCTGGTCTAGAGTCTTTTCAATCCCATTACTTTCTGAAGCTGATGTTCAAACAGCACCCTTTTTACCTGATCAAGCTTTGCTTGAGAGATTGCTTCTGATTGTGGATTAGTAGCAACAGCTTGAACAGATGGATCTGGATTACTGGCACCAGCTTGACTTGATTCCTGTTGGCTTTGGGATTGAGCTGAGATTTTACCCTATCTTTGAATTGAACTTCCATTAGGTGTTCCAGCTTTTGATTTGCCAATTTGAAGTTTCCTAGATCTATATTGACAGATTGTAGTTTCTTATTAGCTTCTAACACATTCTGATCTGCCTCATCTAATTTCTTATTTAGGGACTCTATTTTCTTATTCAGCTCATTTTTCTCCCACTCATGATATGTTCTATCATGTCCCATTTAGATCTCATTATCCTTATAATCATTGATCTGTTTTTCAAGATCTTCTATGGCCTGCATATACTCACATCTCCTTTCTTCCATTTTAGCTAGAGTTTTGCACATGCTCTCATTATGATCTCTGTACTTTTTAACTATATTTTTACATGTTTGAGAGCAGAGCTTAGCATTTACCTCAGATGGTAGTTCAGTGGAGGTGACATTTGATGTTTCTGCCATTAGAGCTTGATTTTGAAACTCTTCCTCTGTCTGATCACTCCAGTCAAACACATTGTCTTCTTGAGAGACAAGTGCTTGTGATGATGAAACTTGATTGGTTTGTTGGGGTCTTGGTGGCTGTTGACCTTGGGATCTGCATTCTCTGATAAAGTGACCAAGTTTGTGACATTTAAAGCATTCAACTTTGGATTTATCAAAGGCTGGTTTCCCTTCTGGTCTGGCTTGAAAGTTGGATCTGCCAGTTCTTTTCAGAAACCTTTTAGCCCTCATAGTCAACATTGCATGCTGCCATTTCAAGTCCATCTCTTCTAGATCATCTGGATGGATTTGTTCTAAATCTTCAGCATTTAAAGCAAACAGTCCATCATTGGCAACAAAAGCTTCATAATGAGCTTCAGTAGAATTACCATCAGCACCTGTAAAGGAATCACAACAGTTAGATTTATCAGATAATGCTGATGACAGTAGAGCAGTGTTATGATTATAAGAAAAGGATTTCTTTTTAGTTTCAATCTCAGTTTCAAACACTCTCAAACTGTTGTAAAGATCATCCAACTCTATTTCATCAAGAGTGTCTTTGGTTCTCCATTGCGCAGCATACACTGTCCACTCTTCACCAAGAGATCTAAGAAATTTTCTGTTTACTTCATCTTGATCCAAGCAGACTTTGGCACTCTCCAATTCACCTATCAGTTCGTTAAACCTGTCAAATATTTGAGTACGGTTTTCATTCTTGCCACCAGAAAAGTTCTCATACTGCTGTTTCAAAAGATCCTTTTGATTTCTCTTGGTGCTAGCATTACCAACAAATCTTTTCTCTAAAGCTATCCAGAGAGAATGAGCAGTGTAAAATTTTTTGAACTGGTGTTGATAAGCATTAGGAATGGCTATCTGTAGAAGTGTAAGAGCTTTCACTTCATTCATTCTAGCATTTCTTTCAAGTTCAGTTTTTGGAGGAGTTTTTATGGGTTTGCCCTCAGCATCAACTACAGGAGGAAATTCAACAGCTTCTCATATGGCATAATCAATAAATTGAATGTGCTGTTGAATCCTGAGTTTCCACATCTCAAACTCAGTGGGTTTGAGCATAGGCACTTTGAGTCCTTGCCCAGATCCACTACTGCTATTATCAAATTCCATTGCAGAAAATTAAAAATTTTAAAAGAAAGCTTCTGACTTTGAAAACAAAGAAAAACTTGTGGCTCTAATACCACTTGTCAAGATCAAAATCACTACCTAAGATTAACTGGTTTGAATTAATCAGAGTGTATATCAATAACCTTGTATTGAATCAAAGTCCAATTAAGAAGTTTGCGGAATAACACTTAACTGTTTTAAGAAAAGCTTTCAAAACAAATAATCATATAAACACAATCAATAATCAAAAGTCACTTGTATTGTCAAACTCAATGATTACAATCACCTCTAATCTGTTTGATTAGACGAAGAACACAGATTGTTCCTAGGGTTTTTCAACCTTAGAGGCTTATGAAAACTTAATGAGAAAGACAATTACAACTGAATAAACTTGTACGTGCAGACTTACAATAGAAAAACCTATTCTATGTATATATATTGCTTTCTGATTTGTTTCCTTGATAAACTTTGATTTCTCTGATAGTAGATATGCTTGAATCTTCAAAATATATCTTTTCCTGAATATCAGCACTTTCTGTTTATTGAGCTGTTGAGCAGCTTGAAGTTTATCTGTTGAGTAGCTTGAGGTTTATCTGTTGAGCAGCTTGAGTTTGAACACTGGCAGCTTGAACTTTTGAACTGGCAGCTCGAACTTTTTCAACTAACAGCTTGAACTTTGTACTTACACAGAAAATCTACTAACAGTTTGAGAAATCTAACTAACAGCTTGACATACTTAGAATATTTCCCAACAATTTCGTTAATTTTTATATTGATTCATTACTTTTTGAATTTTATAGATAATGAATCACAAATTCAAAATAAGTGAATCAATATACAAAATTAATTAATCATAGTGCTTCTTACATTCTCAATATATATATATATATATATATATATATATATATATATATATATATATATATATATATATATATATATATATATATATGAAGATTTGGGTTCAAATGAGTAGGGGTGTGCAAAAAAAACAAAAACCAAACCGAAACCGAAAAAAACCAAAAAACCGGAACCAAAGAACCAAACCGGTTGGACTTTGATTGGTTTGGACTTTAAATTTTCAAAAACAAAAGTTTCGGTTTGGAGGTAAAAAAAACCCGGAAAAAACCAAACCGAACCGAGGTTTTATAATTTTTAAAGGGGCTAAGGTCTTACAACAGCAACCTACTTTTGAAAATGTATCGATATGGTACGTCTACTTTTTTAATTGTCTACGTGTACTTCAATTTTCTGTATCGATATGGTTATTCTACATAATAGATCCCGGTTTTTACATACAAACAAGGTTCTAATGGTATAAAAAACAGGAGTCTATTACAAATATGTTCATATCGTTATGAAAAATTGAAGTATAGGTACCATATCGACATTTAAAAAAGTAGACGTACCATATTGATAAATTTTCAAAAGTAGATTACTATTGTATGACTTTACCCCTTTTTAAAGTTGTAAATTCTCAACCTTCTTTACTCTTCTTCATTTAAGTTTTTATTGAAAGTTTTTCAATATCTAAATTTCATATGTGGCTAAAACTCACTTTGAATAATTGATGATGATTATTATTGTTGTTATTATTATTATTATTGCATTTATATGTTGTCATCGTTTTGAATGATACAATGATTTAATGTCTAAATCTAGTTGGTAAAACAATACATAAATTATTATATGTAGTGATTTTATGTATCCATATATATGTTTATTTCAATACATATGTGTGTGTAGCTTTTGGTTTTGTAAAGAAAGACTTGAAATTGAAAAGCATGAACAAAGAAAAACCGAAACCGAAGTAAAAACCGAAAAACCAAACCGTTTAAAGTCCAAGCCGAACGTTTCTTGAATATAAAAACCGAAGTTTCGGTTTGGTTTTTGCCAAAAACCGATCCATGCTGATCACCCCTCAAATGAGTACCATTAGTTTTGCAGAGTACTGAATGTATCTCGCTTAAAACCATTTCTTTTGAAATTTTTTTCAAAACCATGTTTAAATTGATAATACACGACTACTTGTAAAAAATCACACATAAACACACACTAGAACTATGTGAAACGTGCATATTCACACGAACTGCACTGTTGTGAACGTATGTTCATATGAGTTTTTTCACGTTCACATGACTTTTAAAAGGCTAGAAAGTATGAATGTATATACTTTTTTACAAATAGCCTTATTTTATTTGTATCCAAATGAATATGAAAAATATTTAAAAAAAATTTCCAGAGCATGTTCACATTTGAAACCCGTATGTTCACTGATAGTCACAGTACTCTGCATTTTATAGATACTAACACGAACCATATTCTATGTATGTATGTATGTGCGTATGTCACCATATCTTTGTGGATTATTGAAGGTGTCATATCATCTTTAAAAACAATTATAATGTTTTTTTTTATTTACGTATAAATTAATAATACAAGATTATTTGTATAAAACCACACACTGACACATGTTGCAACTATGAGAAAAAAGTACATGTTCATACTAACACTACCATTCTAAACGTATGTTTACATACACTTTTCATTTAAAATAACTTAACATGATTATTTAAAAGTAGATTTATATTGTTATTATCAACATGAATATGAAAATATGTGTGATATTTAAAAGTAAATTTATATTGATATTGTTATTATCGACATGAATATGAAAATACATGTGATATTTAAAAGTAGATTTATATTGTTATTATTAACATGAATATGTTGCACTTCGTGTTTATAGCTGAACGGTCGTGCGTTCAAATGTGATTTTTTTGCAAGTACTCGTGTATTGTTAATTTAAACATAATTATAATTTTTTTTAAAAAGTATTTAACGGTGGTGGTACCTCTTACGTACTCTCTTTAGTCTCTTGAATGTATATGTATATATACAAAATACTAAAAGGTAGATAAAGTTTTTTGAATGTATAATCTTATAATTAAAAATACTCTCTTCAGTCTCTTGAATGTATAATCTAATAATTATCATAAGGGTAGATAAAGGGCAGGGATGAGTTTTTGAGTTTTAATATTTGGCCATATGGTAAGAATATACTTGTGATGAAGTTTCCTTCAATTCATGTATGCGAATTGGTATGATGTATCCATTATTGCATATGGATAAGAAAGAGGGTATTGGTCATGGATCAAAAGGTTTAAAACTAACTAAATTATTGACGACTGTATTACCTTTTTATGTTTCTAATTCGTTTGGAATTTACAAATTGCTCAAAGAGTTGAGATTTAACTCTTTTGAAAGGGAGAATGGATGGGAATTGAGAATTAATTTTCATTAGATTTAATGGAAGAGGGGGGTGTTGGTATATTAAAAAGGTAATGGTGAAAAAGCGGTGTTTGTAGACAGAGGTTTTTTGAAGCATATACGGGGATAGAAGGAGTGGGGATGGAACATGAAGGAATGTGGTTAAGGTTGGTGTCAATGTCTCGAATGGAAAAAGTTAGTGATGAATTTTCGAGTGTCTATCTTGAAAAGGTTTGAAATGGAAGTGATGCTTTGTTTTAGGATGACAAGTGGGTGGGAAACCAATGGTTGAAATGTGTGTTTCAAAGGCGATACGGCTAGATTTGCACGTGGGTTTGTAAATTTTAAGGGGGCGAGAGGGGGTATGAGGGTACATGGGAGTGGGAGTGAGTGTAAACTGTAAATCAAAAAGGTAGATTCAAGGGGTACGGTGAAATTTAATCAAACTATTGATCTTTTGAGAATGTGTTAGGCGAATAATTGCTCTTGTAGCAATGTTGAATGTAGTTAGAAGCCAGTGGGATTATAATGAGCAAGGTTTGTATTCTGATAAAAAACAATTTATAGAATGATAGATTGTCATCATATAAGCACGCAATAGAGTTTAGTTATACCAACAGAGTTCCAATAAAAGTGTTTATTCATATGTGGATGGCGTTTCAAAGTTGGGTGTTAGCTAAGAAGAATATAAGTGATTGAGATATAGACTTGGTCTCAGTTTTATGATCGATTTGTCACCAAATGACATGGATCATGTTTTTTTTTTCTTAATATAAGTTACTAGATCATATCTAGTCTCCAACCTTTAGTAGATATAAATAAATAAACTAAAAATAGAATCATAATTAATTAAGATTATTTCAATAGTTTTAGTTTTCTTATGCTTAAGTTACTTTTAAAAGCCAATTGAAGTAACTTATGATTTAAGAAATTGTGGTTTTAATAAAATCCAAGAAGAAAAGTCATCCAAATGTCGCTTATTTATAAAAAATAGTTGGTGTTATTTTAAACCATCAGTTTAATCTCTCATAAGCTCTTATAAGTTGCACGGCAAACACACCCATAATATGGATGTCCAGAAATGCAATATATGGGTAGTTCATTACGTAATTGCATCTGTGTGGACAATCTACATAGAAAGAGATAAAGATTGTGAAAAAAAAAGTCGATTAAACATATAAATTCTTACATAAAGTAATAACAAAATCGATAAAAGTAAAATTAGTATATAATCAGTGACACTTTTTATAAACTATATACAAAAAAAAATATTAAAAACAAACATGTATGTGTGTCTTAAATTATCATTATAATTAATATCATAATACAAACCTCTGATTATATAACCAATCATATATAACATTTTTTATTTTGTCAAAAAAAATTCTTATGTTATTAAATAATTAATAATTAACAATTAACAATAATAATAATAATAATACAACTACTTCAATAATCATTAATAATAGAATGACAAATAAATAAATAACGATTAATTTAATAAGAGACTGTAAGTGAAACAAATTTAAAGTGTAAAATTGTTATTTTTAAAAGATTGAACAATTAAAAGACGAAGTTTGTAAGAAAACTCAACCACATGTACTTCCAATATAATTTTAAAGTTAACAGATTAGAATTCATAATTTTTTATAAACCATAATCCCTAAATCTGTAATTTAGCTAAAATAAAATATTAAATTTTGATGAAAATAAGCAAAATAAAAACAAGGATTATATTGACTATTGAGAGTAAGCGTGACGTGATGATGAGGTAATGGGAAGGTCACTGACATCATAATTGGAATGTGCATTCAAGGTGGTGTCGTTT
>JAANYP010005056.1:154236-214357 GCA_020465985.1 Centrapalus pauciflorus
TTGGGATTTTAAAGTTTTTGTTTCTTAATTTGATTAACTTTCTCTCATTAATTTCTTGATATACTTTGATCTATGGTTTCTCTCTAGGGTTTTGACTTTGATTTTAATCCAACTCCCTCTTTCTAAATTGCGCAGAACGGGTACGAACAATGGTATAAGCTCAAGAAATCTTTGTCTTGACACTGGTGCTAATTCCATGGTTCAAGATTTGGGATTTTCGTGGAGTTCGGGTACTAATAACATGAATGGTCTTGGATATCCGATGGAGAACTTCATGAATCATGATTTGCAACGTCTTGCAAGGATAAAAGACGAGTTTTCTGTAGCTGAATCGTATCCGAAATTTTTAGAACTTTTAAATTGCAGCCCGACATCGAGCATCAAAAATTTACACTTTCAACCCTACCATTCTAGCTACATGAAGAATGATCAAGATTTCTTGAATACCAATTTCACAAATATTGGAAGAGACCAAATCAAAGGTGGCCAGATTATAATTGATCAAAACAGCTGTAACGGGGCATTTAGTCAGATTTTTCCTACTATAAGTATTTCAAGTTTGAATCAATCTTCCTCTTCACCATCATCGTCATCAACAATTTCTTCAAGCTCGTTCGATATGAACTGTTTACCACCTTTGGATCTATTTGGTTCTCCAAGATTTAATGGGAGTTTTAGCGATCCTACGTC
Source organism: Centrapalus pauciflorus (assembly GCA_020465985.1). NCBI lineage: Eukaryota > Viridiplantae > Streptophyta > Magnoliopsida > Asterales > Asteraceae > Centrapalus > Centrapalus pauciflorus. The sequence continues at coordinate 154,927 of JAANYP010005056.1, forward strand.
ACTTAATGCGCATAATCTTGGCGGTCTTCCTTATGGTCTTCATCAACAAAATCATAAGCCATTAGTATGCTCTGGGAAGGTGACATCCGTTCTTTCTGCAAATATGTTTCTGACAAAAATTGAATGGTTTTTTTTTTTTTTCCATTTTAACCTAAATGACACTTCCAGCTTTATAAATTACATTGACATTCATGCTTGTTTTGATTGAGTCTTTAGTTATGACCTTTTGACATGATTTTCATGTGATATATATATATATATATATATATATATGTATATATATATAGAATATATTTGGAGAGAGTACCACCCATTATGCAGCGCACCAGAAGGTACCAACTTTAAAAAAAACTTTTTTTAAAATTTTTTTCATAAACATGTTTTAATAGACATTATGAAGATCATATGTAAATTTCACATGCATTCACATCTCCTAGCTCCTAAAAAATGATGTGAACACACACTTACAAAATTTTGAATGTATGTGAACACGCAATTATGTGATGCGTGTTTTCATGCACTTAGAGTGTTCGGATTTGCGTGAAATTCATATATAATTTGTGTAATGTTAATTAAAATATGTAAATGAAAATTTTTTTCAAAAAAATCAATTTTAAGGGTGATACCTTCTAGTGCGCTGCATAATGAGTGGTACTCACTTGAACCTAAATCTATATATATATATATATATATATATATATATATATATATATATATATATATATATATATATATATATATATATATATATATATATATATATATAACATTGTTCAAGCTGACAGATTACCATTTATTATGCAACGCACCAGAAGGTAACATTTTTAAAAAAATTGGAATTTTTTTCGTAAACATATTTTAATTAACATTATAAAGATGATATGTAAATTCCACATACATTCGCATATCATAACTTCTTAAAAATGATGTGAACGAATACTTTTATAAATTCGCATGTATGTGAACAACATTAAAGTGATGCATGATTCATGCACTTAAAATATTTGAATGTGCATGAAATTTATAAATCATCTTGTTAATATTAATTAAAACCTGTTTATGAAAAAAATAAAAAAAAATTATTTAAGAGTGATACATTCTAGTGCGCTGTATAATAAGTGGTCCTCATTTGAAGCTAATTATATATATATATATATATATATATATATAGACACACACACAAACACACATACATACATACATACATACATACATACATACATACATACATACATACATACATACATACATACATACATACATACATACATACATACATACATATATATATATATATATATATATATATATATATATATATATATATATATACATATATATATATATATATAGAGAGAGAGAGAGAGAATTAATCAGGTTATTAGCGTACCCATGAGATTCCAGTATACCTACCGTACCATGTTGTGAATGATCATTCACATATATATATTTTTTTTGCATAAACATGTTTAAGACAACATTATAAAACTTTTTATCAAAATGATCAACATCATAAATCTTGTTAATGGTAAAAGAAGATAATGTGAATGATCTTTCACTTGGATAATCATTGACCATTCACATAAATGTGCATGAACATTCACATAAATTTTAAAGACAGAAAATGTGAATGTATGCGAAATTCATATATCATATATATAACGCTAATTTAAACATAGTTATGAAAAAAATAATGTTTTTTAAGGTTGGTACTTTCGGGTGAACTTGCTTTCGATAGTTACTTTTAAAACCTGACTATATATATATATATATATATATATATATATATATATATATATATATATATATATATATATATATATATATATATATATATATATATATATATATATATATATATATATATATATATATCGAATCAGGTTCATCAGCGTACCTGTAAGATTCCAGCGTACCCAGCGTACCCTAATGTGAATGATCATTCACATATATTTTTTTTGAATAGACATGTATAAGACAACATTATAAGACTTTTTTTCAAAAGAAGCAACATCATAAATCTTGTGAATGGTAAAAAAAGATTATGTGAATGGTCATTCACACCATTCACATGGATGACCATTCACATAAATATGCATTGAGCATTCACATAATTTTTAAGGACACAGAAAGTGTGAATGTATGTGAAATTCATATATCATGCGTATAACATTAAATTAAACATAGTTATGAGAAAAAAATTTTAAAAAAAGTTTTTTAAGGTTGGTACCTTCGGGTGCACTTGATTTCGAGAGGTACCTTTTTGAACCTGAATCTATATATATATATATATATATATATATATATATATATATATATATATATATATATATATATAATATGGTTCGTGTGAATACCTAAAAAATGCAGAGTACTGTGAGTACCTGTGAACACACGGGTTTAAGATGTGAACATGCTCCGAAAAAAAGTTTTTGTTTTAAATTTTTTTCATATTTATTTAGATACAAATAATATAAGCATATTTGTAAAAGAATTACATGCATTCACACTTTGTAGCCTCTTAAAAGTCAGGTGAACGTGACAAAATTAATGTGAACATGCTTAGCTGTGAACATACGTTCACAACAGTGCAGTTCATGTGAACTTGCACGTTTCACATAGTTCTAGTGTGTGTTTATGTGTGATTTTTTGCAAGTAGTCTTGTATTATTAATTTAAACATGATTATGAAAAAAAATTTCAAAAAAAATGATTTTAAGCGAGGTACCTCCGGTACTCCGCAAAACTAGTGGTACTCATTTGAACCCAAATCTATATATATATATATATATATATATATATATATATATATATATATATATATATATATATATATATATATATATATATATATATATATATATATATATATAGGGAGGTTCAATTGAGAACTTTTATGCATCGAGGTACAAAAGAACCTATATCATCCATTAGATCAAAAAATTGTATGGATTAGATTGATGGCAAAAGGGTAAATAGTTGGACAATTTTATGCATCTTGTGCATTATGAAAACAAACAAGGAAGGGCATTTTGGGGAATGTGCATACCTCATTAAATTTAGTATTTCAACAAATAATCAAATAATAAATGTTCAATAAATTCAATTGATACATTTCCAAACTCAACAAAAATTACACAAATTCAAAAAAGATGATGGAGATCGATGCATTTCATCGTTAATCGTGTTTATCTATGCATCGTGTTTAAAAAAGACGCATTTAACAAAAAAAAATACACAAATTCATGTATGCATCGTGTTCGTCGTTCATATTGTTCATTTATCTATGCATTGTGTTCAACTTGTTCATCATTAATCTATGCATCGTCATTGTTCATCATCCATTTATGCATCATCATTTTTTGTTGTTCATCGTTCATCATCCATCTATGCATCGTCATTGTTCATCTTCCATCTATGTATCATCATTATTCATCGTTCTTCATCCATCTATGCATCGTGTTTTTCATATTTATCATCGGTTGCATCTCTTGTTCATGTTCATCATCATCGTTGTTCATCGTTAATCTTCGTCTTCAAATCATCATCACTATGAAATTTATGAAGAACACAATTAGAGAGAAAGGGAGAGAGAGAGAGAGAGAGAGAGAGAGAAATGGGGAGGAAAATGAGGAATGTAGTTAATATGAGATTTTAATTCAAAATGTAACTCCTAATTATCTTTTAATGATATTTAAAAATTAATTAATTTTATATATTTAATTTTCCCAAAATGTCCTTTGTGCACCCTTGTTAGATTATCCGATGCACAAAAGTGCCCCGAGGTGCCCCGATGCATAAAAGTTCTCATTTGAACCTCAATCTATATATATATATATATATATATATATATATGCATATATAGATTTTAGTTTCAAGTGAGTACCATTAGTTTTGCGATGTACCGAATGTATCTCGTTTAAAACCATTTTTTTGAAAAAAAAAATTCATAATCATGTTTAAATTAATAATACAAGACTAATTGTAAAAACCACACAAAAACACACACTAAAATTATGTTAAACGTGCATGTTCACATCAACTGCACTATTATGAACTATTATGAACGTATGTTCATACTAAACATGTTCACGTAAACGTTTTCATGTTCACATGACTTTTAAGATGCTAGAAAGTGTAAATATATGTAATTTTTTACAAATAGCTTTATATTATCTAAATCTAAATGAATATGAAAAAAAATTAAACAAAATTTTTTTTTTCTTATCATTCTCACATCCGAAACCTGGGTATCCACAGGTACTCCAATACTTTGCATTTTTAAGTGTTTAAGAAGATCATAGTTAGATCCCTAAATCCCACAAAATCACAACAGACAATATTTAAATGATTTTTTATTAATAATTATGATTAAAAAATAATACTAATAATAAACTTAAACGTTATTAATGATTAGCTTCTTTTTTTTTTGTATAAATGATTTACACATAAATTAAATATAATAAGATAGATTTTAAAATCATTGGTATTAAAAGTTTGAATATAAATTTTTAATTTAAGTTTATATAGTTTTAAGAAAACAAATTTACTAAAATTATCCGTGTAATACACGGGTTAATAAACTAGTATATATAATATGGTTCGAGAGAAATCACTCCATTATATGGCGCACCAGAATATACTACCTTGATAAAATACTTTTTAAATATATTTTTCATTAATATGTTTTAATTAACATTATAAATATGATATGTAAATTTCACATATACTCACATTTCCTAACTCCTTAGAAATGTGAACGTAAATTTACATAAATTTGCATGTATGTGAACATACAACTATTTGATGCATGATTTAATATACTTAGAATGTGTGAATATGCATGAATTTATATATCATTTTTGTGATGTTAATTCGAACTTGTTTATGAAAAACATTTCAAATTTTTTTTAAAACGGTATCTTCTGGTGCGTTGAATAATAAGTGGTATTCAATTAAACCTAAATCTTTATGTGTGAGTATATACACATGTAAGATACAACATATTTCAGAATAATACCACTCTTTTAAAAATTATTAAATTCTTTTAGATAATCAAATTTAAATTACCATTAACGATACACCTTCTTTAATTTCATATAAATGCACATTCTCAATCAATTGTATTTTTGCATGTTTACTTTATACTTAAAAATCTAGAAGCTGTATTGTATGTGATTTTTTGCCTTATATCCTTCGTATGATCTAAATATACATGAAGAAAAATAAGTTTGCACATATGTTATTTTATGTGTCTCCTATGAATAGTTTAATATTTGTGAGAAACAAATGAAACAATTTTAAGCATAAATTTTTTGGTCCAATATTTTTATAATATTTTTTGGTATATTCTCTTTTGATTTAAAATTTTTTGTTGAAACATGAAATAACAAAATTATTTAATATATGTGTTCTTTTATTCAACAGATCTCACAAATATTTGATGTCTCATTTAATCACATACATACATACATACATACATACATAGACACACACACACCCATACCCACACACACACATACACACACACACGTTCAAATTCAAAATTATAAAAACTAAACTTAATTTATATCTGTTTTCAACTTATGAAAGACATCATCAGTCATTTCCACCACTCGAAGTACAGATCAATCATCCAAGAGGCTAGCTAGCAAATGCATAGAAGCAAAGGCATCCGCTCAAGCCGTTGCAACAAAGAAATCAAAATCGGAACAACGTTTTTCTTGTGCACCCTTTCAGGTTTAATCAATTAAGCATTTGTTTTAATCATTTGGTTAATTAAGACAATTAAATATTTTAATCTTTTTCTTGTATTCATTTCTAGCTAGGTGTACTTCTTAAATCGTTCTTATTTTGTTTGTTAAATGCATATTTATTGTAATGAATCAGGTGCGAAAGGAGAAATTAGGGGACAGGATTGCAGCTATTCAGCAGCTAGTGGCACCTTTTGGAAAGGTATTGTGTTTTCATCTCTCATTTTTTTTATTTATAATTAAATTTGAACAAAATAGAAAAATGATATTTATTTCCACCTAAGCCAACTTCATTAACCGGGGTACATGCGCTAAATACTATATATGCAAAACGCATATCTACATAGGGACGTAAACGAGTCAAGCGAAGCTTGAGTTCGATAGGCCTCGAGATTGGTCTAGATTTTTTTATGGTATGTTCGAGCTCGTCATGTATAGCTCGACAAACTTGTATAATGTAGGCTCAAAAAACTCAAATGACTATAGACCATTTTTGAGTTTGTTCTCTGGGTATATAGCTCAAGCGCGAACTCCAAAAAATCTCAGCTCGATACTCGAAAAACTTGAATTGCTTAATGAAAGTCCGACTCAACAATATGTGTGTGTGTGTCTATATAAACATGTTTTAATTAACATTATAAAGATGATATGTAAATTTCACATACATTCGATCACATATTCTAACTCCTTAAAAATGATGTGAACGTACACTTACATAAATTTGCATATATGTGAACGTGTTCATGCACTTAGAATTTGTGAATGTGCGTGAAGTTTATGTATAATCTGTGTAATGTTAATTTAAACATGTTTATGAAAAAAATTCAAAAAAATTATTTTTAAAAATGATACATTCTGGTGCGCTACATAATAAGTGATACTCACTTGTATATGTTTGTATGTATGTGTGTGTGTGTGTGTGTGTAAAGCTCAATAAAAACTCTAGTTGACGACTCGACTTCAAGATCGAGCTCCATAAAAGCTTGGCTCATTCGAGTCGAGAGCTCGAGTTGCTAAACTTGACTCTTTTACAAGCATGTATTTTAAAATAGCAACAAACAACCTCCAGAAATTTATTGTTTAGCTTTTATTGTAATAGATTATTAGGGTAGCCAGAGATTTTATTAATTTGACCCATACTGGAGTTAAACATATAAAATAAATCAATTATGTAACTTAAAGTGGTTAATTAAATAAAAGTAAATTATTAACTGATATTAATTATTAGTTTTGTGGATTAATTAATGGAGAAATGTTGCAGACTGATACAGCTTCGGTATTAATGGAGGCTATTGGATATATCAAATTTCTTCAAACCCAAGTTGAGGTATACATAGTTTCAACTCTCAAAACATTCTTCTTGGGTTTGTTTTTTTTATTTAATTTCTCCCGATTAAACTATTATAAAACTTTTTAACATAAATAATGAATTACAAATTTAATAAATAAGTGAATCAATATACAAAATTAATGAATTATAATGATTCTCATTTCTCAAGATATATTTAGTTTTCTCACGATAACCTAAGCCTATATATATGGGTGTTTAATCCGTATTGCATCATAAAATTTTCTATCAAAACCTTTTTAATATTCATTACAAACAATGTTGAGTCAAATTATTTAATTAAATCCTGAGTAGAATCATCAAATAACATTAATAAAAAAATTGATGAATCATCTCTGTTGATAAACTAGGGTTATGGTTCCCCGCGCGTTGCTGCGGGTTTCCGTCATAAATATGTAGTTTTTATCGCTTAAAATAAACTATGGTGTTAAGAAATAGAAACATGTTCAATACTTCAATGATAACAACAACGTCAGTGGCATTTGTGTGTTTAAGCATTAGTGGGTTACATGTTTTTTTTTTTACGAATTTGGTTTGACTCAATTGATTATATCTAAAGTATATTTTTAGAATTTTATATGAACAAAACAACATGTTTTCATGTTTTTTGTGGTTTCGTCTCTCCATGTTATTTTTTCCTAATAAAGTCCTTAGGTTATTGTTTTCTTTCTGGTTTTTGAAAAAAAAAATATCAATCCTGTATGTTCTACAAAAAAAACCAACATGTTTTCCATGAAAAGCCCTCAAACTTAATGATTTTATTGGCAAAAAAAGGAAAATTCTGGAAATCACAAACAAATAAATATCATGAGGATTTATTGATAAAAAATAACACGGATAGGCTATACTGAAAAAAAAACATATTGCTTGTTTAAGCATCTTTTTTACACAAAAAATATGAATAACAAAAGTTGATATTTTATATGAATCTTGTAAGACAAAACCAAAAAACAAAACAAAATGAATCACGGTTATTTAATTATTCAAATTGAGGTGGAAGCAAAAATTTTCAATATTTAAATATGTAATTACATATTGAAGAAGTTGATGTACAAATGAATACTTTTATTTACAAATAAAATATAAAAAATGTTGAATTCAATATTTATTATTTAAAGAGTTTCATATAAAATAAATAAATTTATGTATAAATATAAAAACATAAAAATAACTAAATATAATAATGTCCAACAATAACATTTTTTATTTAAAATAAATAGAAATGATAATATTACCTACAATGTAACAAATATTTCTTATAAACATTTAATTAATAAATAAATAAATTTATTTAAGAAAAAACAATCTTGGAGTATACAAAAAGTCAAAATACAAATTAAAAATTATATTTAGGCAAAAGAAAAAAACCAAAAAACAAAACAAAATATTACAAAAGGTGAAAATAAAAATAAAAATTACTTCTTTGATTGTAGACAACAATCACAACATGTTATTCATTAAAACTGTTTGAACTATTTTTTTCATGTTTTTATACGTGTATTTATAGTTTTAAAATTTCTCAATCTTTATTGGCACAATATGATGGTGCAATTAATGCAAAAACTTCAATATTTTTTTTATTTTACTTCCTTTTCATTTCTCTTATTTTCATTTCTTCAAAACAATCTCTATATCTTATGCTAAAACTCAACATTCTACAATCACAACCGCCTTCACAGGTTGTGTGTGTGTGTGTATATATTTGATTTTTTTTATTGTTATATGTTTATTAATAAGTTTTCATCAGTCTGTTTATGTTATATTTAGTTTTAATAAGTTTTCAATTTTTAGTTAGTTATATATTTTTTAATAAGCTTGTGAAATATTATATATAATTTTTACTTTGTTTGAAAAAATAAGTTTTTATTCGGTTTACGTGATTACTTTGTTTGAAAAAATAAGTTTTTATAAATATTTTTTGTTCCGTTAAATTGAAAATCTAAATGGTTCGTTGTTTCATGAATTTCATTTATTCAACAAAAATTTAAAAAGTGAAATAATTCATCTTTTTTTTTCTATCAGAATAATTTATAGATTAATTAATTGTTTTTACGTTCGGTTAAATAAAAAATCGGAGTTTTTCGTTTTTTTTCGAGTGACAACATTTAAAATTAAATCAGTTGACTTTATTTCCAACCGTTTAAGTTTAATATGGTTCATCGTTTTTTGTGAGCAAAAGTATATACAACTAATATGCGTAGTCGTTTTTTGTATGGTTAAATCGAAAATCTTGTTGTTAAATGTTTTTTCCAATAAAAAATGCTAAAAATTGGATTAAGCGGTTGTTTCTGCCATTTGATTATATTGAAGACCGAAATGGTTCGTTATTTTTTCGAGCGAAAACTTTTAAAGTTGAAACGACGAACCATTTCAATTTTTCCAACGAAATGATTAATCAAATGGAAAAAGCGACCAATCAAATCTATTTTTAAGTACTTTCGACGGAAAAAAAATGAATAACCATTCCAAATTTCGATTTGACCAAATGTAAAAAACAACCAAATAATCTAATTTTTAATGTTATATAAGAAAAAATGATGAACCATTCCGATTTCCAATTTAACGAAACGGAAAAACGACGTATGAATTTAATTCAAATTTTTTTTATGTGCAAAAAAATGGTATGTGTAGGAAAGTTGTCTTTGAAAATCACAGGAACATTTCTGTATAAATGTAGGAAACCATAGGACCTTAAATGTAGGAAGCCAAAAGGAGTTTTCTGTAATTATTTAATAAAATACAATAACTTTTTTGCAAATTTTGAAAAATACAAGGGCCCTTCTGCAGTTTTGAAAATCTCTAAATCCAACGCATTTATTAAAATACAATAACTTTTTTTTGCAAACTTTGAAAACTACAGGGGCCTTTTCGCAATTTTGAAAATCTCTAAAACCAACGCACAAAACGGTGCGTTTAAGTTTGATAAATGTAAGGTATATGAATGAACCATCATTTGAATTGTATTTTTTAGCTCTCAAATTCGGTCAATCAAACAACGATTCAATTCATTACATAATCTTACTTTTAAAAAACACCTTCTACCTCATTAAATATCACGTGGAAATAAAAAATCGACCTGGTTATGCATCATTTAGAAGTACGTTTATTTCAGGTTTGTTCTTATGGATATACTTGTTTGAGTGTTTCACATATAGTTTTAACGTGCAATTATATGTGACTTTTTATAAGAATATTTATATTGTTAATATAAATATAAATATCAGAAAATTTTAAAAATTAAGCCTTGTGATGCATGTTCACATCCGAAACCTCATGTTCTAGGCGAAAATTCATTTGACAGACAATGAACATCAATATTGTGAGTTGTGTGTCATGTGTGGGGTTCGCATATCTGTTTTTGTATAGTAGTTACTAGTTTATTATCCGCGTATTACGCGGATATTTTTAATATATATAAATATAATAAATAAAAAGATAAAGATATAAATATTATATTTTAAACAAAAGTATATAAGATGATATTATTATTTATTATGACCTATTGATTTTGTATATTTCTAAATATATGAAGGGTAATTATTTTCTTATATATTTTTTTAATTTTTTATTATATTATCTTATAATTAATAAGTTGGTAGATTATTAGATTTTATTTTATTTGATTTGATTTGAATTTAAAAGTAGATTATATTAGATTTGGATAGATTTAATTAATAAGTTAGTTGAGTATTAGATTTTGTTTGATTTGAATTTAAAAGTAGATTATATTATATTCAGATAGATTTGATTTAAATTTCTTTATTATTTTTAAAATCTATAAATGTCACGTGTCGATTTATAGTGACGACACGTGACTTCATCAGAAATGAGTATAGTTACTCTTTTAGTAGTATAGATAGATTGGTTAAAAAAAAGGTTAAATACTTTGAGTGACTGACAATAAATTATATCGGTGAATATGTTTTTAAGTTTAAATAATTAGGAAACAATTAATATTTTTAGTAAATACAATATTTACCTATTATTATTTGAATATTTTAGTAAATTTTTAAAAAAAATAAATTAATAATATTATTATTTATCAAGATTATTATTTTTCTAGATTTGTAAATATATATAAATAATAACTAATTTCTAGAATTGTTTAAGAGTTATTATATTTATATTTATATATTTTGAATTAATACAATTTAAGATTTTAATTTTACAGTTAACATAATATTTATATATTTTATTAAAATAAATAAATACTTTATGAAATGTTTTCTTATTAACATCATATTACTTTTGCTCTTCAAACGTATGAAAAATATGTAAAACGTACAAAAAGCCCCCAAAAAACTTTTTAAGTTTTTATTCATAAACATGTTTTAATTAGCATTATAAAAATGATATGTAAATTTCACATAAAATTCGCATCTCCTAATTCGTTAAAAATGATGTGAACGTCAATTTACATAAATTTGCATATATGTGAACATGCATTATGTGATGCATGATTTCATCTTCTTAGAGGGTGTTTGGATTTGCGTTTGAAAAAGTGTTGTAGCTTTTTGGAAACTAATAATCAGACAATAGCTATAACCAAAAGTGTTGTCGGAATGTAGTGCTTGGTTTAGCTTCTGTTGTTTACTATTATAATTATCAAATAATCGGTTTTTAAAGTGTTTGGATTTGCGTTTTAACTTGTAAAATGACCAAATAATTACTGATTAAGCAAATAAGCTACATTATTTAACTTATGAAAAGTGTGGTAGGATTAACGCTAAACGTAAATAATCGCTTATTAACGTACGCAATTCAAACACTTTAAACCAATTATTTGCGTTATTGTAATATAATAAGCTAATAATCCCGTTCATAAAGCAAAACCAAACATCCTCTTAGAATGTGTGAATGTACGTGAATTTTATATATCATCTGTGTAATGTTAATTAAATAAAACATGTTTATGAAAAAATTTTCAAAAAAAATATTTTTAAGAGTGTTACCTTTTGGTGCGCTTCGTAATATGGGGTACTCAGTTGAACCTAAATTTACATATGATCTTTATAATATTAATTAAAACATATTTATGAAAAAAATTTCAAAAAAGTTTTTTTAAAGTTGGTTCATTCTATTGCGTTGCATAATGGATGATACTTTTTCGAACCATATTCTATACATACATGCATACATACATATTTATTTATTCATTTATTTAAAACGTACCAAAGCCCGAAAAACCTACACAAAAATTGCCCAAACACTCCAACACTCCCCTCTTAAGAGGGCACACTATCAAATATTCTAGTAATGCACACGTGTAATATATGTTGAATCCTATATAAAAAAAATTATAATGAAAAAAGTCAACATGTATTCATGTTTTTTGCATTTTCGTCCATCCATGTTATTTTTTTCATAAAAGTCCTCAAGTTTATTTTTTCTTTTTGTTTTAGTGAAATTTGAAAATTAGAATCTGGTTTTTCAGTTTTTTAAAACCTGATTCACTAATTATAACCGGAGTTTAATGTTCAAATTTCATTAAACCACAAAGAAAAAAATAACTTAAGGTTTTTTATGAAAAAAATAACATGGAGTGACGAAAACATAGAAAACGTGAAAATATGTTGTTTTTTTTTCATAAAAACACTAAAAAAACAAGTTTTTTCTTCACAATATTAATCTGGTTATGTTAATTATGCAATCGGTTAAAAGTAGATAGATATAAACTTATTAAAAATATATTTTGAATACCTTAATGTGTTTTACTAAATATAAGATTGGGTCGTTCAATTTAACATATTCAATTGTGGAAATCAAATTAAAATTTTAATTCATTTTAAGTTCTGAGGCTTTGTAATCTAGTTTTTCAAGTGCCAATTCCTCATCCAAATTCGATTCTTCAACCATAATAGACTCAATTCTGAATCTGTAAGAAAATATATTTGTTCTTTGTTTCTCCATTAGAACCATAAAATTCGATTTCTCCAGTTCTAATACGCATAATGATACATATTGGATACTATGCATAACCTTCCCCACACCCTTGTTGATCGATCGGATTGGAATTCAATCACAAATATCATATCGCTGATCGAAAATATGTGATCTTGATCGACTGCAGTAATAAAACATGTCATTGTTGCATTAATAAAAACAAATATCATAGTAAAATATTTGTTTTTATTAATGCAATTGATTACCATCTATATCTATTAATAAAATAAAATAATTCGTGACACGCGTCACTTTCTAAGTTCTCCTAATTTTTGTTTTATGCTCATTTTGCCTAATAAAACTCTTTCAATTAATTTACATTATTGAATTTAAATAAACTAAAAGATTACTAATATATTTAAGGATTTAAATACTTCTTAATTTAAACTCTAATTTACCTAAAACGTTTTATCAAGAATTATATAATTTATTTATATAACAATTTTTTTTATTTTCAAACTTTAAGTTAAATGTTACATGTATTAATACTATTTATAATTTATAAATAATAATAAGAGTTTATTATGAAAAAAAATCAACATGTTTTCATGTTTTTTGCGTTTTCGTCCCTACATGTTATTTTTTACATGAAAGTTCTCAAGTTAATTTTATCTTTTTGGTTTAGTGAAATTTGGACATTAAAACCCGGCTTTTCAGTTTTTAAAAACCCGATTCACAAATTATAACAGGGGTCTAATCTCCAGATTTCACTAACCAAAAAGGAAAATTAATTTGAGCTTTTTTTTATGGAAAAAAAATTACATGGAGGGACGAAAACGTAAAAAACGTAAAAACATGTTGATTTTTTTCATAATAAACCCTAATAATAAATGAATAATTTTACTTATTTCTCGTGATGTCATATATTATCACCAACAATTTACACGTGGCATACCATATTCTAAAATAACATATAATATCTGAATCATATCTTTCTAAATTTACATCTAATATAATAAGATTTAAAATCAGTTCAAACCAAATATTCATATTTCCATATTTGATAACTAAAACATAATAGAAATTTTAAAGATGATAAATAAAACATATTATTATTCATATATATTTAGAATTCTAAAAAAATTATAGTTTATGTCAAATAATAATATAATTCTTATATTTTTTATAATACAATTAATATTTTTATGTTTTAATTTTTAGCTTGTAGCATGTATTTATATAAACAACTATATATTAAAACATCCGCGTAATACGCGGGTAATAAACTAGTTATTGTTATATACCACTATAAAAATCTTACGAGACTTTTCATATAACAATAATATTATATAATGCATGTATTATTATACAAATGACCAAAAATAGTAACAAGTTTTGACATTTTTATCATTAATAGTAACATTATTTATTTTTTTATCATTTATAGTAACAACTTTTGATTTTTCTATCAATAATAGTAAGTGGTGACCTGCAAACTTGTTTAGCAGGTCACCAACAACTTTTCAGTTATCAAAAATAATAACAATTTTTCATATTTTTATCAATAACAGTAACATATCAAATTAACCAAACTTTTTTTTATTTTTTAAGTTTTTCTAAGATTTCATAAACATCAAAATTATGTTTCAATTTATTTAATTACATTATTACCATCTTTAGTGACTATTTTTTTAATTTCATTGAATTTATTTATTTACAATTTCTATTTTTTCATAACCTTATAAATTTTTAATATATATTCTGAATATTTATTTACGATTAGATAATATTTGATTATTTATTCACAATTATATATAATATGAACGAAATGAAGTACTATGAATCATTTCAATTTCACTTTTTCCAAACGAAAAAACTATGGATCATTCTATTTTTAGTTTTGTCCCAACAAAATAATATGATCCATTTTGGTTTTTTAGTTTTTGCGATCTAAATGGGTTGTAGTTTTTGTATATTAAAAACTAAAAATAAAAATTGGTTGCAATATTTTTCAAACAGAAAAACTATAAAGCACAATTGTTCATATTTTTTTGTGTTGTTAAAAAATTGTAACACCACGTCTTTGACAAATATTACATGGATTTAATTTATTGGTTGATTAAATTATTAATATTGCGTTGGAGCAATGATATGGAGATTAGTGGAATGAACACGTGTCAGGATCGAGTATATATGTCACCGGGTAATAATTCTAGCGGATTATTAATAATTATGAAACCAAAAATTAAATGGGAATATTGATATTAATTATGAAATATTGATAACGGGGTCGAGTATCGTTGTCGAACCCGCGTTATAAACAATATGCTTATATGTATAACACGTTTAACTCTTTGCTTTCTTTTCATTCATTCCAAAAACAATTGAGAAGTGTTGTGTATGTTTGTAAAAGCAAACAGAAGGAAAAAAAACAAATGAAAAGTACTATGAATGAAAAAGTATTGTGATCCATTCATTTTTTAGTTTTTCTATGAATGAAAAAACCATGACTCATTGTGGTTTATAGTTTATGAATGAAAAATATTGAGACTCATTTTAATTTTTGTTTTTTAAATTAAAAACTATGACCCATTTAGATTGAAAAAAACTAAAAAACGGAACGATTTGTATTATTTTATTCTATTAAAACTAAGAAAAGGATGGTTCGTACTTTTTTAGTTGGAAAAAGCGAAAACTGAAATAATTTATAGTATTTTTTCATTCATATTATATATAATTGTGAATAAATAATCGAATAATATTTATCCGTAAATATTCGGAATATAAATTTGGTTTATTTTGGTATTTATGAAATATTAGAAAACTTAATAAAATAAAAAAAATTATGTTTTAATTTAATATGTTACTATTATTGATAAAAATCTGAAAAGATGTTATCATTTTTGATAACTGAAAAATTGGTGACCTGTTAAACAGGTTTGCAGGTCACCCATTATTATTATTGATAGAAAAATAAAAAGTTGTTACTATAAATGATAAAAAAATAAATAATGTTACTATTAATGATAAAAATGTCAAAACTTATTACTATTTTTGATCATTTGGCCTTATTATTAATATCATAACATTGCATTTTATAGTAATAATATATGATATTTTTAAAGTCACAATTTTTAATTAGTCAACACTAATGTTAAAAACTCAACAAAAATTCTTGGAATTTCGCATAGGCGTTCTTGATTCGTGTTGTGCTAACTATAGTGCAAAGTCGTATCTCATTTGAAAACCGTATATGATATTATTATCTCACACGGCTTCTATATGATTTAAAAGGCGTAAATAGTCGAATTAACATGACAAGAAACTGAAAGCCACAATAAATGAGATATATGCGTGTAGTTACAGTTATTTCCAAAAGTATGACTAACAAGAAGAGAGAACTTAGGACAAACTCCCATATATAGGGAAACAAGATAATATTTTGACTTGGGAATCTTGATATATGTTTGCTCTCCAAAGTTATGAGTGACAAATTATATATAAGTTTGTACTTGATATATTTGATATGAATAGTCATAAAACCCTAAAACCTATTGATTTTGCAGACTCTAAGTGTTCCATACATGAAGTCATCAGACAAGATTGATGGAATATCAACACATGGGGTAAGAAAAACCAAAGGTTACGATTTAATCGATTATGTTATGCTAAGATCTATAAATTGGTTTTGAAAGTGTTTACTAAAAGATGCTAAGCCAGATGTACTTATTCAAGGCAAGATTAACTAAAAATCAATTTTAAAACATATTAATAACGAGTTAATAATGTAAGTGGATTCATTCAGGGCCAAATGGAGGACGGAAACAAGGGAGTAAAGAGAGATCTTAGAAGTCGAGGATTGTGTTTGGTGCCTCTATCATGCTTGTCATACGTCACAGATGGAAGTGAAGGCATTTGGCCAACACCATAATCAACTTAATTAAGATGCATGTATGGTTACTCTGGAGAATTGAATGGAGCTGAGGGTGGTTTGATTTGATGTATATTTCACCAAAGTTACAGTTAAGTTTGGAGGTCATGGTTACAAATCAGTAACTTTACAAAGTTATTTAGTCTCATGAACATGTATTAATTTACCCTTGTTGGTGTGCGGTCTCCTCTAAAAAGTGAGTATGCCCGAGGTCTTGGGTTCGAATTCCCTATTATCTAAGTCTCACTTTTTTTACGATAAAAAGTGGAGCAAATTTGGTCATCTTGTAGAAGATGTGATCAAGTATGGACCAGGTTTGATCCATTATTGAATTAACGTTATATTCTTGTAATGATGATTAAAGTTGAACTTAATTAATTAGAGTTGATTTTAATTAATTTGACTTAACTCATGTACCATGATTTTTATAAGTTGATCCCTGGTATCTTGTACTAATTCAAGACTATGTATTTTGACTTTTAGAATTTCATAATGTTTATAGTTTAGCTTTAGATTTCACATTGATGCATTTAGCCTTTTAGTTTTAAGGTTTTGTTGTTGTAATTATTGTTATAAATTAAAGTAAGGAGACATTTGTTAAGAAATGAAAAGGAACAGATTCAAAAAAGTGGTTTCTAAAATCATCATAATTAGAATACAATTTAGAGTAAATTACATAAATGGCCTTATAGCAAATTACAGGTTTCGTCTCTAACTTTAAAAAATTACAGTGGTAGTCCATATTTTGAAATCTTGTTACGTTTTCGGTCCCTAAGCAACACAATTTTTTAAAAATTCCAATTTTACCCTTAGAAACTAATTTAACTTATGGTCCTTAATGAATTAATTAAGTTTTTACATTATATTTAATTATTTGTATATTCATAATGTTTAATTACTAAGTAATATTTTATTTACTACAACTTATTTATGTACTTTACCGATATATTAATAAGTTTCTTACATATTAACTTTAAATATATATTTAGTTATTTCTACATTCCTTCATTTTGAAGAAAAATATTTATTTTTTTATTAATTTTTGTGTTATAAAATATTTTCCAACCTATTTATATATTCAATTAATTTATCATTCTTATCTTCATATATTATTTTTTAAATGATATTAAATGTATTTTTAAAATTCTAAACATGTAAATATGTACATTCATTTATAGATTATAAAAATCATTTATTCTTAATTTATAGATTTTTATTGGTAGAATATTGTATATTATACATATGAAATAGTGTATGTAAAATTGTATTATTCCTAATAAACTTAACAAGATTGTAATATTTTTAGCATTTTAAAAATTTTTATGGGTGTAACATATCATTTTTTTCTAATGTTTGAAGAGTATAAAATACAAGTTCAATTATTAAATATACATTGTTCTTTTAATTTTTTCTATTTTTTATTTTTGTTTCACAAACAACAAAATGTAAGAAACTTTTAAATTATTTCAAAAAATCTATTGATAATTTTAAATAATTTTTTTTAAAAACACTATTTTAAAACTAAAAAAATAAAACACTGTTTTAATATTAAAAAACAAAAAATTATTTTATGATATTAAATATATATTAAAATCTTATTTAAAACTATCAAAGGTTTTTTAGAAATAATTTAAAAAGTTTCCCATATTTTTTTTTTTTGAAATAAGAATAAAAAAGAAGAGGAAAAAAAAGTAAAGTAGAATTATATTTAATAATGAACGTATATTTTATACTATTCAAACATTAGAAATGAATGATATGATATACTAATAAAAATTTTAGAATGCTAAAAAATTACAAGCTTGTTTAAGATTATTGAAAATAATATATTTTTACTAATGTCATTTCATATGTAGAATTTATAATGTTTACTAATAAATACTTATGAAATAAGAAGGGATGATTTATAAAATTTATAAATGAATGTACATATTTTACATGTATAAAATTTCAAAAACAATATGAATAACATTTAAAAATTAGTAAGTGAAAAATAAGAAGTATAAATTAATTAAATATATAAATATATGAAAAAAAATTATAAATCAAAATTTGATAAACGAAATAAATATTTCCATCTAAAAGAATGAAATTATAAAAATACAAATAATAATTTATAAATCAAAAACTAAATTAATTGATATGTGAAGTTCATTGGAAAGGGCAAAATAGGTATTTTAAAAAATTGAATTGTTTAGCGACTTAAAGCGTGATAAAGTTATAAAAAAAATGGACTATCAATGTAATTTTTAAAAGTTAGGGACGAAATCTGTAATTTGCTATAAACCACAAGGACCATTTATGTAATTTACGCTATAATTTATTAAAAAGATGATTGTTATTTTACTTGGAGAAACAAGATATAAATTAGGTACCGTTTAATTTGTATAATGAAATCCTAAAGGAATTGAAATTAAAATTATAATATATATTTTGTTTATCGATTGAAATATGAAATAATGTTTAAGGTTGACAAAGTGTATGAATTGAGAAATGTTAGAAGTTCTCAATTCTGTTATAAAATATAAATAATAAGGAAAGATAAATCTTTTCCATCATAAATTTTGACGAAATTTACAAGTTTATTTTTTTCTTTATTGTAATTCAAAAGTTGAAACACATTATAAGTATTTTTTTTTTTCTTTGATAAAATTTTGTGAGCCAATAGAACCTTTTTTTTTTTTTTTTTTTCATCGTTTATGACAAGCAAATGCTCCAGTAAGTAATGAAAATTTTAGGGTAGCTACGGACTGGCCCAACCCAAATAGAAGGCAGCTATGGCCTATGGGCTATGAAGTATGGCCTATCTGGTCGGATTAGAAATTAGAATATAATTAGTTATTAAGGTGCACAAAAAATCCGGCTATTCGATTTCGATCTGAAATCAGTTACATCAAAACTGGTTTTTTTTTATATTCGGACCGGTTTTTTTATCCGGATTTAGTTTTTTTTTGGTAGACCATGTTTTTTACCGGATAATTATCCGGTTATAAAAACCTGTAAAAAACTGATTTTTTATACATTAATTTTATAATTGTAAAATTTTTATGTATTTATAATCAAATAGAATATAAAACATATTTGTTTGGAGTTTTATTATCTTAATTATAGTTATAAGTTTATAATTGATAAGTTGTAAATGTATAAATTATAATGTATAATTTATAAAATAATTTAAAAAGTCCAATTTTATTAAAAATAAAAGCCCAAATAAAAGATTTATCAAATTATTGATAAAAAAAATGGTCAAACCCAAAGTGAAAGTCTAAAATTAAAAAAATCCGGATTTTTTTATAACTGGTTTTTTATATCCAAAACCGGTTACATAGGATACATTTTTTTGGGTCCAAAACCGGTTTTCTTTTTGGCGAAAAAACCGGATCGGATAAAATCCGGCTAACGTGCACCGCAGTTATTACAATAATTATCACAGTTTAAATTTTATCAGTTTAATCCTACGATATTTTTTATTATTTTATTCATTAAGTTATTATTTTATTAAAAATTATAAGATTTATTATCATAATCAAATGTTCGTGTTACAAAATGATGTGTCATTTAGTTTAAGATTTTATTAGGAAACACTGCCAAGAAAGAACGTCAATACAAAAATTTAGCTATAGAGTTATCATGAAATTTTTTTAGGCCAAAAAAGATGTCATAAAATTTGTGTATGAAAATTAATGTTTAGGCTGAAAAAAGATATTCAAATATTCTTTTTTGTCGAAAAATGGATTATAAAACTAAAAAATTACCTCATTAATTGGTCAACTATACCATTATTTATCACAATTGGATTTCATGTTACCTTTCTAGGCCTAAAAATATCATATTATGTTTATCGTCAAATTTGGTATTTTATATTATTTTTCTTTGTAATTTGTTCTTAAAAAACTATTATGGTTTCACTTTTTTATCAATTTGGTTACTTAATACATTTTTTTGAAACTATAATCAAAATATTAGAATGATTTACTAAACTCAATGTGGTTGAATGCTATAACAGTATGGAAAAAAATATCTCAATGACCAAATTAATAAAATGTTAAAACATGAACAACATATTATTGATACTAAATTTCACAGTTTCAATAATAATATAATGGGAAGACTAAAAGGATAAAAAAAAAAATAATGTCAATGGATCTAACTGATAAAACTGTAAAATATAATGATTTTTTTAAAAATTAAAGTTTAGTGGGTGTTTCTTTAAATTATTATGTGTTTGTAAATACGCTAAAATTAGCGTTTGAACAAATAAAACAAATGAAGTCAAAAAGACAATAGAAATTTCAAATTACAGTTTCACTCAGTAAACTTATATTTTGTCAAATATGAATATTTAATGTAACATTAATCAGTAATATAAAATATCTTTATTTTAATACATAATTTAGTCAAATTATAATTTGAAACCAAGTATCCAAGAAATTCATTGATCCCATGGTTTTCTTGATCGATCATCTTTTGTGTTAACTCCTGTGTTGAAGGTTTATTGTAGTTATACTAATCTTAATGTAATATTAGAATGAGTTATAGTTTCTATCTCATAATCGCTATAAATAGAAGATTTAGATGATCATCATCAGAGCCTTAAAAAAGTTCTATTTACCGAGAGACAGATAGTTCGTAAAGAGATAAACAGAGACAAAGATACATGTCGATCCGAATGAATCATCCTTTCCACGGAGGCAAATCTTTGTCTGTTAGGACACCACTAACGGTGTAATCACATGTTCATCGTTATTGTTATATTGTTTCATCAGCTATGATTCTTAATTTCTACAACTCCACTTGTACTTTTTTTCCCTAAATGAAAAAAAATTACAATAAATAATTGGAATAACATCATACAATAGCTATATACTTAGCTATATACTTTAAGATTTAGTCAATTCAGGGTATTATAAGTTTTTTTGGTCTGTTTTAGATATTAACTTTTAACAGTAATCCGTTTTAGACATGACTTACACATAAAAAGGTTACAAAAACGATACACTACTAAACTTAAATGAACCAATAAGGAATGTTTAATTATCAAATTGAAAAATGCAAAAAGTTTAATGACTAAATTGGATCACTATAAAAATATAATGCTTAAAATAGACAAATATAACTATAATACTTAAAACAGACCAAATCTGAAAGTGCATAGATAATTTATGACATTATCCCTAAACAATTATATTTTAACTTTCAAACTCTATTATATCTTAAATGGAAAATTTTGTAAAAAATCATCAAACTACATGTTTTTTTTTTTCAATTAAGTCTCTCATTCATTTTTTTTTTTGTCTGATAAGTTCATTAACCAATTAAAACTCATAAGTTTTTTATGTTATAGGTTGCAACCAGTTACCGAGCTTATATGGCACATATGTGACATCCATGTGGCAAATTGTGGTGCACATTTGATAATATATTTTTTATTAAGCCTTAATCGAAATTTTTTCCTTAAAAAACCATCATTCTTTAAATACTTTTCAAATAAGTCCCTCAATCAAACTTTTTTTTTCCTCTAAAACCTTTTTAAAATTTGAGTCTACAGAAAAGTCCAATATTTTTGACAAACAAAAAAAAATTAAATAAATTTTTTGAGGATTTATATAATGAAAAAAATCAAACCGATAGGTCAAACCAATAACATTTTAAAAACTTCTATTATTTTGGGCTTAGAACAAAAAGAACGTTGACAAAACTCGTTAAGATAAGTAAATGGATTGACAAAAAAACATAAGTCATACATCAACATTAATTAGTTAAACATATAAAGTTATAAACACATAAAACAAAATGACATGTCGAAATGATGATTTCTTTAAAACCTGTGTTTTGGGTAACATAACTTGATTTGATACAAAAACACGAATAATGATTATTTCGATCTAATGTTGTCTAGACCAAATTTTTTTATATATTAAGTGAGTTCATGTCGACTAAAGTTTAAACAACAAAAAATGAGCGTTTTGATCTATCTTTTGTTTTATTTTTTAAATCTACGTATGTGTAACATGTGTGTGTCAATTAGACGTCCACTCAAATTAATTTAACAATAAATATAGTGAGTTTTATTAAGCTAAGTGATTTGTGAGACAAAGATATTAATTGAGCGATTTATAAGGCAAAATAATTTGGTTTACGGATTTAATCGAAAAAATTCATAGATTTGTAATTCATGACAACAATTGCAGTCCGTTCAATATGTTAGCGGTAACTTTTATTCAAAAAAACATCAAATTCATGAGTTTTAACAAGTTAAAGAACTTATCAGGCAAAAAAATGATTGAATAACTTAATAAAACATGTAGTTTGATGATTTTTTACGAAAATTTCCATATTTTAAAACATAACAAAGGCTAAAAATCACTTTCAAATACCCTTAAACCTACAAGTTTGCGATGACCATAAATTATTAAATTTGGCAAAGGACAGGGTTAGAACTTTTAAGGGGGTAGTATCGTAATTAAGTGTTTGGAAAGATGTTATCCTTATAAATTCGCATATTCTCCCGCGAAAAGGCGTAAAATAAATAATGACTTGCGCCTAATAAAACACTCAAAACCTGCATCCTTCCAAATCGGACTTCTTCCCGCCCTGCTCCGCCGTGCCGTGTTTGCCCCTCTCTCTCTACACATTCATAAAATTGATCAATTAGTGCTGGTAAGTTTTGATTCCATTGCTACCGCGTTCTTATTTTTCGTAAGCTTCATTGATTTCTCTGATTAAAGTTATATTTTAATAGAGAATAGTCCACCATGTCTGGAGCGATGGAACGCAATTCACTGCTTGGTAAGCTCATATTTACAGGATCCTCAGAATTTCGTTATTAGTATCTATTAATTCAGTTTGAGGAGTTTGTATGGTGAATAATACTGATATTGATTTGATGTTATAGTAGCAAACAAATGTGTTGTCGTTTTTTATTTTTCTGTGTAAATATTGGTGTAAAACTGCCATCTAAATTAAAATGATATCGAGAATTTGGATGAATCAAGTGTTGTTTTGTTATTGTTGGGGAATCGGGGTGTTGTTATAACCAACAACCTGGATAATCACTCGTATCGTGTATATCTCACTTTCCGTGATAAGTATTTCGACCCTATAAACGGCCTAGGGTTACACGAAATACTATCTGGGATAATACGAGATCAAGAATACTTTTGAATTAGGCTATATTCGAAAGTCACACTATGAGAGTTTTATATGTGTTCTATATTTTCCCCCCTTCTTCAATTGAAACCATCATATGTTATTTGTAACATATTAATCCATAATTGTCCAACTTAATGGACCATAAATCTCGGCGTTAAAGCGGTCATAATTATTGCTGAAACGGTTTTAGCAATAACTAATCATAACTACCTATTTAATATAGCAGTTACAAGTTTAGCTTAACAACTTTGACCTTAGCTTAACAGCTACAGCCTTAGCTTAACAACATCAGCCTTAGCTTAAGAACATAGCCTTAGCTTAACAGCACAACCCCTTTTACCCCAGCATGAATACGGTCTGGACCCAATTAGCTTACACAAGTGTGCACTCTGCACCTCCAATACTTGTGGGTTGCTGAATTTGAGATCCCTCTGGTTTTCTGATAAAATCCAATGACACTAAAATAACGTGGTGATATAAATCACCAACAGTTACTATTAAGTACATTATGAGTACCTTTTTCAAAGGATCAAGGCATGCTTGATGCTTGCGTTTAATTTTGAAAACGATAATAACTTTTTTGGGCCAAAACTATGCGTACAATTTACTTCTTATACCATTTTGAAGTTTGTGTTTGGTGAGGTGGAGAATTTTCTGTTAAACATAAGAGAAATTCTAGTTTTGGAGAAGCTGGAGTTTTAGATTTGGCCAGAATCATTGATCATATTTAAAATCAGAGACCAGCTATAACACCTTGCTTTTTATTTGCATTTTTATTTTTAGTAATTTTGAGCAATTTGCGTAAAATGATGTAATTTCGAGATTTAGTATAAATAGGAGTCGGGAGTTACATTTTCTCACTTTTGCAAAATCCTTCTAGCAATTTCCAGAGCTTCTCTCTCTAGCCCGAAACTTCTCTCTAACTTTTCTCTCAAACCGACCGGCCAAATCTCGAGTTCTATACGTCATCGGAAAGGTCTCGAAGTGTACTACTCGAATCTACCATTGCATGTGAGATTTCATACGGTTTTGAGGTAAGAATCGTCCTTTTCGTTTTCTGCACTTTCGGTTTTGAAGCTACAATTTCGAGTTTATCATTTTAGGCGATTTAAAGCTGATTTCATATGAGTTTTAGCTAAAATATGGTAGATTATGTATAATATAACTAAACCGAGGCTTATTACTTAGCTTATTTGTGGATTTGAGGCTTGAAAATGCATGTTTAAAGCTGTAGTTTATGAACAAACTCGAGTATGCATAGAACAGACTCGAAATGCCAAGAACAGACTCGAATAGAGCTAGATTCGAGAATGAGGTTCGAATCTAACCCCCTGGTTCGAATCTGTCTTCGAATCTGATGCTCAGATTCGAATCTAGCCCCTAAATTTCGAATTTAATTGATAAAATTTACGAACAACGCATAAATTAGCAAAATAATTAGCAAAATATTTAGCTAGAAGTTATGGCTTAGAGATGTTGGAACATTGAGCTAGCAATATTAATTTAGCACATGTTCTGTAATATTGAACTTCAGATATTATACATAAGCCGTTTAGCCCAGTTGCGAGCCAAAGCCAGTGCCAGAATATAATAAAGCCTAGATAAGCAAGTGCAAGCATTATAAAGCAATTTAAAGCGTAAATAAGCCCGAGCAAGTATTTCAGAGCGTTTCAAAGCATTTTCAGTACTGTGAGTAACATTTATTCTTGTTTACATGTTTTATATGAAATTGAGACATAAATTGCTTCTATGTGACTTCTTTGGAATTCAATAGACTTTTGTGAGTGAAGGCGAACACTGTGGTACAGGTGATGCCCAGCTTAGCCGGATCTTACATTTGATCTATTAATATGCATATTTATCTGCTATCTGTTTATTGTTCTGCATACTATACAGCAAACTTTGTGTTAGCGTTTCTTTGTGCATCTCATAAGCATTATATTTAGCGAGCAAGCAATTCTGATGTTCACCACTATCCCTTGAGCATTATACGGGTAGCTAGCCCCGTATCACAGATTGATCATCTGTCAGCGGTAAACCCATAGTGGTGGCATCTCCGTTCTGCGTGAAATGTCTCAATTGTGCAGCGTTCTTTCTGGGTATTAAGCAAATGAGCAAGCAAGCAAGCAAGCATAACAGCCTTTTTAGGCACTTTCGCCTCATATTTTACATGCATTCATGAATATCTGTTTACTCACTAAGCATTAGCTTACAGTTGCTATTCACAATTTTTACAGGAAAAGGTAAAGAACAAGCTGGACCTTCTGCTTAGGTCTATTATCTGATCTGCCCAGAGGACTTAGCTAACTTTCAGCTTGTGGTATAGCTTTATGATGCCTTGGGTTCTGGGTAGCTGCTTTTATTTTAATTGTGATGTTTTTAGCAACTTAGTACTGTAACCTTGTAGCACGTGTAGTGCAAGACTTATTATAACGTTTTATTTAGCTTTATGCATTTATTGTTATTCCTGGGATAAGCAAGCGTGTTTTAAAGCAAGGATGTGACACCAGCTGTCAAAGTTACTTGATGGTTGGTGCACTGCCAGTAAAATGTTTAAACATTAAATAATTTGGTTTAGATTTGGCCAGGACGATATCTCATCCTCAATTCAATTTAAACTAGTGTCCTACATGGCAAGTAACTCTAAAGATGAAATGTAAGTAGCAAATCTTTTATCTAATTTAAATGGACATAGTTGGTATGCAAAATAGTTGTCATAGTGTTACGATGACATTTATCGCATGTAGTTCCAACCCCTGATATATCCACGTGGATGCGGCTTTCCTACAATTGAAGCCTTGAAGGATATTGATCAAACTGCCATAGCATCAGATATTTGTGTAATTTGGACGGATAGATATGTCATTACAGGTCCCAATTAATCGAATTGATGCGATGAATGAGGAGAAATGGCATCCACAAAATAAAAAAATTGAGGATGAAGAAGTATAGCCACAAAATAAAACATGGAGGATACAAAAAACACATATAGTCTTTAATACTTCAGGTTGTTGAGTTTGTCTCTTACATCCAAATATTTGGACTATTTGCACTTATTCATCTCACTTGACATTTTGGTATATGTGATTGACATTTGAAACTGTGAGAAATTTTAGTCGGTGTTCACCAACAATTTATTTGGGAAGAAAACTCTTCAGTATAGAATGTAAAAGCATCACTCTTGTTATATAAACCTTAATTAATCCTTTTCAACTCTATATTCATGAAGGAATCCCTGGTTGTGATGAGAGAAATACAAGGGATTCAGATCTTAATGTATTGAATAATCGAGGAACAAGTGGAACTTGGTATAAAAAAGTAGAAAATGCTTCTACCAAAACTGTCCATTCTCGAGAAAAGAAAAGCAGAAAAAATACCATTTATCCAGATACTCTTACAATAAGGGAGGCTCAAGTTCCTGAAGAGGTTGTGGCAATTGATGCTCTTCGACAAGCACTGATTGCAGACAACTTGTTACCTGAAATACTTGATGATTATCAGATGATGTTGAGGTAACAATCTATTAATGAAGCATTCATATGCCTGTGCAGGTTAACATTAGTTACGACATCTGAGCAATCATATGTTGAATAATCACAATATCAGGATGTTAATTATTGAATCACACCCTTGCAGATACTTGAAAGCCAGGAACTTCAATATTGAAGACACTAAGAACATGTGGATCAGCATGCTTCAGTGGAGGAAAGACTTTGGAGCAGATCGCATATTGGAGGTAAATCATAATTTAGTGTTCTATACTTCTATGATTTCCCGTTTTCCTATCACATAGAATCTGTTTGTCTTTGTTTCCCTTATAAAATACAGGTTTTCTATCGCTATTGAAGTTGATAAATTACTTCATATTCTTGGTTTTTACATATGTTATAAAGATCGGATCCCTCTCTGTCACATCATAAGTTAAACTCTAAATCTCTTTAAAAAACTTGGATTTTTTGCAGGATTACAAGTTCAGTGAACTAAATGAAGTTCTGCGGTACTTTCAGCAGGGTTATCATGGTATTGATAAGGAGGGAAGGCCTGTTTACGTAGAAATATTAGGAGAAGTTGATCCGAACAAGCTTATGAGAGTGACAACTATTGAACGATATGTGAGATACTATGTACAAGAGTATGAGCGGACTCTAGCGATTAGGTTCCCAGCCTGTTCAGTTGCTGCAGGAAGACGAGTTGCTGCTAGTACAACAATTATAGACGTTCAAGGCGTGGTATGATCAATTAGTCAAGCGATGTAAGCTTCAATCTTCGGAACTGAAGCCATTTGGTTTTTACTCTAATGTTTTTTCCACAGGGTTTAAAGAACCTAACAAAACCGGTAATTGAAATCATGAGGAGGCTACAACAGATTAACAACAACTATCCAGAGGTATATTTTCGCTACCATTTTGGTGGCAGCAAACAAGTACTTTTTGTAAAATGTGCATAAACTACCTCAAACAGACCAATCTTATACCATATTTGGCGTAAAAAACTGAAGTTCATCTGTTTTTAAACACATGGTATGTTGTTTACATGGCCTAATTTTGGAATTCGGCAGACACTTTACCAGATGTTCATCATAAATGCTGGCCCTGGATTTAAGATGCTCTGGAATGTGGTTCAGTCCTTTCTTGAACCCAAAGCAAAATCCAAGATTCATGTAAGTTGACGATACGATTGTGTGTCAAATGTCTATCACATTGAGTTTTGCATTGAAAATGTCATTAAAAAGCAACATATTTTCTAATATATAATCACCAAATCAGACAAAATATTTAGTTACTAAAACCAAACATTCCAGAAAATATAATCACCAAATCAGACAAAAAAAATGAAAAATGTATATGAATGTTGGTTTTAGTGACATTATCTCTGTTTTACATCTACAGGTCCTGGGAACCAAATATATAAGTACATTGCTTGAAGTAATTGATGAAAGGTAAACTTCGGTTTTTTTTAAAAATAATTAAGCTTGTGCAAACTGGATCTTGATGCATTATTTTTATGTAACAGTGAATTGCCAGAACTTCTAGGCGGTAGCTGCAAATGTTCAGACGAAGGCGGTTGCCTGCGATCTGATAAAGGACCTTGGAGAGACCCTCATATTATCAAGGTAAACAATTAACATAAATATTACTTTTTACATGTTACCACCGTTGACCGTTGTCGATGGTTACAACATATATTTAAAAAATGGTAAAAAATGTGCACAGGCAATTTTAAGTGGCAAAACAAACGGTTGCATCTCAAGACCAGGGAGGGAATAGTACAGAAAATTGGAGGGTGTTCCTCTTTGGTACCAACCTAATTAACTATATCGGTTTAATGATTTTAGATATCGGGTGAAAGGCCTCGTAACCCTTTTGTCACCTACGTACACATTACAGGATGATGCATATGTACATAGGAATCACTTGTCGAAATCGACTACTTTGGTGGCTGATCTCCTTGAATGTAAGAATAAAGATATGTAAATCCTGTAAATATACATATAATGGGGGGCATGAATAAGTTGTTTATAATCAAAAACTTATTGTTTAACCATTTTATGTCTGTATAACTGTTTATTTCATTCAGTGCTTGCCTCTCCATTCTCTCTGTATTTGGTTCTATAAATGAAACCATTTGATGCATCTAGCCGGTACAAAAAATCCAAATATCTGATTTTGATCCGAAACCGGTTTGGGTAAAACAGGATTTTTTTTTAATCTGGACCCGTTTTTAACGGAACCAGTTATTTGACCGGTAAAAAATCTGGTTTCAAAAAAAGGAGATAAAATCTGGAAAAAAAAATCTGATTTATAATTATATATTTGTAGTTATAATTAGTGGTTTTAAACTTTTTATGTATTTATAGTCAAATATAATGAAAAATATATTTGATTAGGGTAAAATATATGTGAATCTGATTTATAATTATATATTTGTAATTATAATTAGTGGTTTTAAACTTTTTATGCATTTATAGTCAAATATAATGAAAAATATATTTGATTAGAGTAAAATATGTGTTAACTTAACTTATGATGATATATTTGTAAATTATAATTATAAAAAAGATGTTGTGTTTGGTATAAATGTATAATTATAAATTTATTGTATTTGCTTAATTAATTTGTTAAACCCAAAAAAACAAGAAACCTAGCCCAAAAAAGAAAAATAAGACAAGCCTTAAAAAAAATCTGAAAATGCATAAAAAAATCAGTTTTTTTAAAACTGGTTTAGAAAAATCCGTGTTTTTTTCTATTCGGAACCGGTTATATATGTTAAATTTCTTGGGTCGAAAATCGATTAGGATCCGATCCGATTTTTTTTGAAAATATCCGGACCGGTTTAAAACTAAGGGGCCGTTTGGTTCGCGGATTTCCTGAGATTCGCATTTAAATTTCTGTGTTTGGTTCGCAGATTTCAGTAAGGATTTAAAATCACAGGATTTCATAAATCTCTTACTTCTTTGTTATTTAAAAACTCAGCCTCCCCCTAGGATTCTAAATTCCAGCTACATTGCATTCTTCAGATTTACAAATTTTTCCTATTAGATAATTATTAAATAATAATTAACAAGTAAAAACCTAATTATTAAATAATAATTAACAAGTAAAAACACTAAAATTTCCTTAATTCCAATTTGAGTCTCTATGTATGGCATAAAACTAGCCACCACTACTAGCCCCACCAAATCCTGCCAAGACTCACTGTTTCCGGTGAAAAAGTTACCCCATAAACCACAAATATTAAAACCATGAAACTCAAATACTTATGAACAGATTTTGAGCAATATACAAAGGTGAAGCAAAAAAAATCTTAAACAAACATGAGCCCAGAAACCTCAAACAAAGTAGAAAACACAAAAATGATAGATATACCAAGATGCATCCAACAAAATAAATTTCAGAATATACAATAATATACATAAACAATTTCCTTAATGTGTTCAAATCCTAATATGGAAATCAATCTTTCAGAAATCAAAACCCATGTAGAAGAGCAACCATAATTTTGAAATCGAAACACACTAACATGTTCAAATAATCAGCAGCAGAGAAAGAGGATTTCGAATCAAAACCCATGTTCACGAAGAGAAAGAGAGACAGGGGATTTCGAATCAAAACCCATGTTCACGAAGAGAAACAGAGACGGGATTTGAGGATTTCGAATCAGCAGCAGAGACAGGGGATCCATCCATCTTCTAGTTCTATCTCTATGTGCGTTTTTTACAATCCCTCTGTGACTCTTCGCTCTCTTCAATCAATTAAGAGAGACACGTGGATGGCTTGATCGACGTCGCCCTTTCATCTTGCCAAGCGCCGCCGCCTCTCGGTCTCCCTCTTCCCCTTTACATCTCTCGAACTCCCTCTGCAAGTCTGCATATGTTAGGCGCATATGTAGGTTTCTTTTTTTTTTTTTTTTTGTAAACGTAACCTATGTATTGGACCAGAAACATGCCCCCTTTGAAAGTGCTGCCCTGGGCTGTGGCCCACTTCGCCCCCCCCCCTTTGGGCCGGCCCTGTCTAGAATTATGCTGTTATAAATGATAAAATGATAAAATAATAAAAATACGTTATTGTAAAGGGTTTAGGTCGTACAATACCAACGTACTTTTTCAAATGTATCGATACGGTACATGAACTTTTTTTTTCTTACTTATATAGTATACGTATTTTAGTATTGTATTTCATACATTTCTAAATAAGTCTGGTTATCATACGTTATTGTTTTGGTTGTCCAACAACAGCATGATAGAGTGATGCTTGGCTCTGACCTCGTCCTGATAGTAAAGTTATTTTTACCTTAGTTCCGAGTTTGATCACAATGTCCTCGGCCTGACGTCCCTTTCCACCAGGTTGCGTAACCAATAACTTCAAAACATTCTTGAGACTTCATAGCCTATACGATCTGCAATGGGCGCATTTTATGTCATCATTCCCTTTATATTTCGAGCGTCCAAATTGTATGCCATTTTTCGGTTTATTTGCAGTCTGGAATGCTAGTGCAACAACTCCTACATGCTATTCTTGATGATCAATGTTGTAATAGTGCAATGCATATGGTTTGCTAATAGTAGGAAGTGGATCGACGATGTTATCATTGAGTTAATAG
Organism: Centrapalus pauciflorus; assembly: GCA_020465985.1. Taxonomy (NCBI): domain Eukaryota; kingdom Viridiplantae; phylum Streptophyta; class Magnoliopsida; order Asterales; family Asteraceae; genus Centrapalus; species Centrapalus pauciflorus. The sequence continues at coordinate 187,093 of JAANYP010005056.1, forward strand.
CTTCCCGATTGTTGGTTTCAAGAGATCCCATCAAAGGTTTCGTCACATAACCGTCAACGAATCTTGCCTTGTTCTTTGCACGTAGGGCATTTAACGAATCCTGCCTTGTTCTTTGAAAGATAAATAATAGATATGGAGACAGAAAACTTATGGGTGTTGATTAAGCATGAGCTTGGCTTCGAAAACCCGAAAAACCAAAATTAAGAACCGAGAACCTAATTGAAAATAACCAGAGTGGTTCATTTTTCCTTACTCTTGCAAAGAAAAATATAATTGGTTTATTATCGAAAAAACCATACAAAATATTATGATTTTTTCGGTTTAATCTCTCAATTTTACTTTTCAACTAAACTAGAAAATACATCATCTAAAATTATGTGAAGTTTTTTATTATCGGGAAAACCATTCAAACTTTCAAGGTTTTTTTTTTTTCATTTTGACGACTACATTTATGAACTAAAAATTAAAACTCTAAGAACCGACCATTCAATGAAAACAAGAACATAAACCAATCATTCAAGAAACATTCAAAAGTCAAAACACAACACAATAACTAGTTTAGTTGTGTTTTTAAAACAAGAACATAAACCAACACAATGAAAACAAGAACATAAACCAACAGATGGTTTCATTTATGATTAAAGGTCCATCAAGAATACTGCGACCTTTGATAAAAGCAATCTGAACATTGCTAACCACCTAATAACCCCTTTTAAACGATTCGACAGTATTTTCGCAATAATTTTATAAAAACACCCAATCAGACTGATGGGTCTAAAATCTGCCAGGTATATGAGATCTGGAACTTTAGGGATTAAAGAAATAAAAGAGGGATTGGAACACGGATCAATAACACCAGAAGCTTCAAAAAATCTGATAGCAACAATGAAATCAGCAAAATGAACGAAGGAAAATAACATCCATTCACACTATGGATGGAATTCAGTTGCTTTTAAAAACAACAGGGGGTTGATTACAGAAATAGCTCTTACGTTTAACACACTACACACCATGTCATGTCTTACCCCACCCACCCTACCCACCTCTACCCCACTCACCCCAACCCTACCTATGCTATCAAACATACTCTTACCTACTACCCATATACCTACCTAAATACCCACCCCACCCTACCCCACCCCACGCCATCCCACCCACCCACCTTTAACCCACCTACCACAACCCTACGTATGTTATCCAACCTACTCTTACCTACTACCCATCATATCTACCCCTACCCACCTACCCATCCCTCATCCATCATTACCCACCCCCACCCCACCCCATCCCATCCGACCCACCCACCCTACCTACGCTATCCAACATACTCTTATCTACTACCCACCATACCTACCCATACCCACCCACCCATCCCTCATCCACCCACCCCACCCTATCCATCTCATCCTATTGCTACTTTATATACTTATCCACCTCCCTACCCCATCCCACCCACTTCTACCCACCTACCCTACTTACCTACGTTGTCCAACCTACTCTTACCTACTACCAACCATACATACCCCTACCCACCTACCCATCCCTCATTCATCCATTACACATCCAACCCACCTACCCTTACCCTACCTACGCTATCCAACCTACTTTTACATACTACCCACCATATCTACCCCTACCCACCCCATCCCACCCACCCACCATACCCTATCTATCTCTTCCTATTCTTGCCTTATAGGCTTATCCGTCTATATCCGTCTCTACCCACTCATCCCATCCTGCTCTACCAACGAATTATGAAATTGTATTCCAATTTCATTTTTAGCCGACCATGATTTGGATTTTGGATTCCAATTCCAATTTTTTTAAAACATTTTGTGAAACAATGGCGACGTGAGGGTTAAATTTCCCAAATTTTGTTCTATATTGTATCGTGAGTTCCTGACAAAATTATATAATAGACTACCACGTTTCAATCGAAGATTCTGGTCTTTATTGAACAAATGGAGTCCGAATTTCTCTCAACATCTTGGCTGGCTGATTCTGCGTTTTTCTGAGGAATCTAGATTCGTCTCCCGGTGAATTGATAACTGAAGTGAGGGAAATAGAATGTAATAACTTCAGAATTGTAAGTTTGAACTCTTGCACCTCTTATTGTTTAGAGATTTCATACTTCTGATACATTTCATCTCACGAATTTTTAATTGGAACTTTTGTTGTTCGTATATTCACCTACAGATACATTTCCGATTTCCACAACTTCAAGGCGTCTTGCTAATGGTGTTATGATTTTCTCTTGAATTTTCTTTCATCTGGCATGAATTTCCATCATTCAATGCAACACATGGTTGCTTTAACCAACAGAAAGGAAAGGTCCCCTCTATCTTAACTTTCTAATTCCACTTTTGGTGTTGTTTGGCAATACTTTCTCTTTTTGATCTTTGATACTATGTATGAGACCTATTACACTTTTGGGAAACCACAATCGGTTGCCGGAGTCTGTAGTTGCTAATGTTTCATGTTAAGAAGAAATCAAGTAATTGTAGTAAATGAGGACTTTTTTACACCCAATAAACTGTTGCATACATGTATTTCACTTTCATTTGCACTACAATAAAACATAAACAAAGAAAAAAGAATCATAACTCTGCAAGTGTGACCTCGCATATCTTCAATAAAGATTCCATTGCCATCACCGTCTTTCAGGTGTCATGGCGTCCTTACCTATTGAGCTTCTCTGGTTCTGTAATGCTGTCAACCTCTTCCTATTTGTTTGGAGCTCTGTACATGTTTCCAAAATGTGGAACATGCAGAGAATATTCGGTTATGAAAGGGGATTCCCGTTTGGAAGTTTTGCATCAGGGCAGCAATGTGCAGCATGACTCTCAAAGGACCTACCAAATAGTCGTAGCTGCAACTCGTGACATGGGAATTGGGAGGGATGGCAAGTTACCATGGCACCTGCCTTCTGATCTCAAGTTTTTCAAGGAGATAACAACTAGTACATCAGATATTGGTAAAAAGAATGCAGTGATAATGGGAAGAAAAACATGGGAAAGTATCCCTCTTCAATTCCGACCTCTTCCTGGTCGCCTTAATGTCGTGCTAACTCGTTCACACGCATTTAATATAGCTACTACCAAGAATGTTATCACTTGTAGCAGCATTCCTTCTGCTTTGGAGATTTTAGCAGCTTCTCCTTATTCTTTGTCGATAGATAAAGTGTTTGTCATAGGAGGTGGACAAATATTAAGGTGAGCAGATTTTTTGGTTCCGTAATATGTTAATGTTTGCTATATCTGTAACTGGTACTGTATTTTGGTATAGGGAAGCCATGAATGGCCCAGGTTGTGAAGCTATCCACATGACTGAAATTGATGCGAGTGTTGCTTGCGATACTTTCATACCCCGTGTTGATATTTCTGTATTTCGTCTTTGGTATTCATCTTTACCAGTTACAGAGAATGATATACGTTATTGTTTTATCTCCTATGTTCGTGTCTGCGAATCTTCAACTGAGCCTTTCATTTCATGTGACGCGGATTCAAAGGTTGAGAATTTCGCTTTCTTGCCAAAGATGATTTTTGAAAAACATGAAGAGTTCATGTATTTGAGGTTAGTCGAGCAGATCATTTTAAGTGGCAATGTGAAAGATGACGGGACAGGCACAGGGACTCTTTCACTATTTGGTTGCCAGGTACTTTGAATTATTCGTCTCATGTCATCTCTGATGGGTTTATTGCTAGCATTTGTTTTGTTATTTGAGCAATGGGAGCTGAGAACTAACACTTTTGAATCAACAGATGCGTTTTAATTTGCGTAAATATTTTCCACTTCTCACTACCAAGGTATCAGAACATTTGTCATTCTTAGGCAAAAAAATTTTTTTTGTTATTTTACATTGAAATTTGACAACTTTCCTATAGAATGTTAACCCTACAAAGAAATTTGCATTTACCTCTAAATTTTTCTTTATATCTTTACTGCACAGAGGGTATTTTGGCATGGCGTTGTAGAAGAGCTCCTGTGGTTCATCAGTGGTTCAACAAATGCAAAGGTATAAGTCGTCACCTTATAAAAATGTTGAACTAATAGTTAGTTGGTGAACTTTGATTTAAATAAGATACTCCCTAAAATGGTTATCAACAAAAGTTTCACGTTAGCTTGGATATCTTTGGCATTACAATTTGTGGCCTTGGAACTTTCTTTGAGTTTAGAAAGTTCGAAATAAGATGATTGTTGAATAACGATGCAAGTCCAGTCTCACTATATAACGTTGGTAATGGTTTATCACATATTAGATAAAGATTAATCGAGAATGTCACTAGTAATTATGTATGAAGTGTGATTTTGTTTCCTTAAATTCTAATTAATAAATAAACTCGACCTCCCTTTCAATCTCTAATTCTCTATTCTTGGTGTCCCCATCTTCTGTCAGTTTACGCTGGAAAGAAGAAGCATTGTATATATTTTTATATCATGTTTATGTTACTAGGGGTGTGCAAAAATAAATTGGCAACAACAAAACTGAATAATTGAATCAGAACAAACTGGTACCCGCTATATTCAGTCGAGTTCTAGTTTCTAAGGTTTTTAGAACTGGTTCTCTGTCTTTCACATTTCGGGATGTTTACAAAAACTTGTTATTGGTTTCATTCCCGTCCACTGAATCAATTTTATATTCCAGATTTGGGACAAAGTTGTTTTATATTTATATTATTCAAATTATAGAATTCCAAGTTATTATGTGGTTTATAGTGTGGTTTGGGACCAAATTGGTTCTAGACCTGAACCGGGCCGTTACAGAATCGGTTTAGATCAGTCGAGTAATTGGTTTCATTATTGCAATTTTTGTCCAGTTCTGTTCGGTTATTTCTCATTGCATATCCCTAGTGATGTGTGTGACTCTGTGTTTTCAAATGAATGCAATCACACTTATCATAGGAGGCTGTAATTTTATCAACAATAATGAAGGGTGTGATCGATATATTTTCTCGAGGACCATCCCTTTTAGCATTGACTTATTCATGCTCATATCTCTCTGGCCTGTTTTATATAACTGTTTTCGACTTTTCGTCTGTTTTACACCATTATTGACCAGGAAGGTAAAGAGAAATTTATACCTGTCGAGCTGAAATGTGAATGATGTTTTGATGCCTACAGGGAAATGCTACTTTCTTTAACAAATCAAAATTAATTTTCCCATAGGGAACCACAGCTTTTACACTGGCAGCCTTTATTCATTGATGTAAGTCGTAATAAATACGACCAGTATAGTTATAGGATTAATTAGTTTTGAAAATGAATAAATTCTTTTGTCCAGATACTGCAGGAGAAGGGAGTTCATATGTGGGATAGGAATGCATCCAGGGACTACCTTGACAGGCAACTAAAATACCATTATGATTTTCTCTTGACCAAAAAATTACATCTAATGATCATTTTCTATCTGTATTCCAGTATAGGACTCAAAGAAAGGGAAGAGGGCGATTTGGGACCAATATATGGATTTCAGTGGAGACACTTTGGTGCCAGGTTGGTTTCTTCGGAATTCGGATACGTAAATATTTCATAAAAGGTGCATGTAACATACACTATATTATATACCTCTTCAAAAATAAAATTTTTATTCCAGATACACCAACATGCATGCTGACTACACTGGTCAAGGATTTGACCAATTATTGGATGTCATTGACAAGTGTAAGAACCGCGGTGATAGGAGAATTGTCCTTTCTGCTTGGAACCCTTTGGACCTTAAGTTAATGGCGCTCCCCCCTTGCCACATATTCGCGCAGGTCGATACTGCTGATCTTTTTGATTTTATTTTTACCATCTAAACTGGTGTATACTTAATTTGTTCATTTGAAATGTCACAGTTTTATGTGGCCAACGGTGAATTATCTTGTCAGATGTATCAAGGCTCTGCTGATATGGGTTTTGGTGTGTCATTTAACATTGCATCTTATGCTCTACTGACATGCATGATTGCACATGTTTCTGGTAATTTCCCCATATTTCAGCTGTCAGTTTCTCTTCAACAGTTCTACACAGCTCATTGACGTTCGAGCTAAACAGAATTTATTTATCTTCGATCATTTTTTGTAGGTCTAGTTCCTGGTGATTTAATCCATGTGATTGGGGATGCTCGTGTATATAGAACTCATATCGGGTCACTTCAGAAGCAACTTAGGAAACCGCCGAAACCTTTTCCTGTGAGTTTTTCCCGTGTCTCTTCTTATGAGGCTATACTTTAGGCACTTGCACTCTTTTTGATTCCTCGTTACACCAACATTTTGCCTCCCCCCTCCAGGTTCTGAAGATCAACCCGCAGAAGAAGGATATAGATTCATTTGTGGCTGCTGACTTTGAACTTATAGGTTATGATCTTCATCATAAGAATGAAAACGTATAGCGTTGTATAGAAAGAACTTCCTTCAGGTAATTGCCATTTTTGAATTTGAATTATGACATCTGGTTTTTACAACTTGGCCATATTTTGAGCATTTTAGACCTCCAAACAACCATATAAGTTTAGTTTTTAGGGTCTTTCGGCTGACATCTTTCAATTATATTCACACTTAGTCTCAGTTTTCAACATATGGATAACAAAACAAGTTTGATTAATCATACATGATCCTACTTTCTTATTTGCCTACTACTTTCAATTTATGTCCCATATGTTTTAGATACATGAGTAAACACAATAACTTTTTCTTCAAATATTTAAGTCAACAATGTTAACACGTATGAGGCTGAAATGCGTACAATCCAACTCAGCTAGTTGTAAGGATTGTTGTTAGATACATGATTTATAAAAGATGGCTAGACTTAATTACTCAATGACAACTTATTGCTTTGTGGCGAGTTCTCTCTATCCTTGAAGCAATTTCGCCACCACAGTTCGATAGAACACATTCTTCGGATTTTTGGTGAATTACTTCCCAATGTAAAACAAAGCAACCTGTGGTATATTTATCAACACTGCATGGTGATAAGTCGATTGAATTACTCAGTTTGAAAGGTTTGAAGATACTACTAATTATTGTTCCTATAGAAATATAAATTGGCACAATCTGATGATTGGGGAGGAGGGTTTTGGAGTGTAAAAAGTGAATTTTCAGTAAACAAAAAATGTGCCTACCTGTTGCTGTATATATTTGGACATTAGTGATTGTTAACCATTGTGATGCCTTTTACACCAGCAGCTATATGTGTTACTTTGAAAAGTTACGCCTGGTGTGTAGCGACACTTAGTGTGTGTGTAAAATGCAAAGTGCGCCATCAAAACTCTAGTTGTCAACGGTCACCCACATCGATTTAGCTCTGCTGCTTCGCAGAAGCACTACAGATCTATCTAGAACACGCTCACCTGCATCGTTGCTCCGGCATCACCTGTATCACTGCTCCTTTGATTTGATTTTTAATCCTCTTCTTTTTATCCAATTCTGGTGTAGACAGAATGAGATTATGGTGCTACTCAAGCTTTGTTGTAAAACCTGCAACCACCATTGCTTTATAAAGATTATGTTACTTATGCATGCAAAGTGTTTGATTATATTCCTAAACTAATTTTTTTTCGTAGAACACCATGCTTTCTGCTATATTGAAAATCTGGGAGCATGCTGGAAGTGGAGAAGATGTTTATAGCATTCAGAACTGAGATGGTGTGGCACAGAATTTTTTTTTGTTTCTGTTTATTACTGTTTCGGTTCTTGAATATTGTGGTGCCTTGAACTAGAGATATGGTAAACTTTTTTTTTTTTTTTTTCCGAATCGCTAGTCTTCAACAAGTTTTGTTTTTGTTTTTTTTTTTACTGTTTTCATTACTCTCAAGTGGTCTTTTTTTTTTTCTGTCATCTTCAACAATGGGCAAAGAGTGCATAAACATAGCGATCCAAAAATTGTTTCTACACAAATGTCCAGTTAACAAAAAAGAAACCAAGGCAATGGACCGTACTGTCGTCCGCTGCAAGAACCTTCCATGCTATGGGTTGTTCATATGATATGCGAGGTCCCATTGTCGACATAATAATCCCACCAGGTAAGTGTGTATATACCTGTTACATTATCTTGGCGAATTCTTGAACTAGCGCTGTCCGTTGAGAATCATCAAAGAATCATCAAACATTGTTGTCTAATGTATATGTTGTAACACCACAGGAGTTCTTTCCAACACGTCGAGCCCTACTTGATTCGCAAATATGAAAATTATTTATCTGTTTATTGGGTTTTCAATAAAAAAAAATACAAATACAAACATTACATATCCAACACTGATTATTAGTTTACAAAACACAGTAATCCAAAATACCACTTCAATACATCATTGACAATGTATTATCATAGCAATCCCATGATCGAGGCCACACTCAAGGTGCAGATATTATATTATGTGTCACTAGACGTGGTTTATATTTGGCAACCAAAGGTTGTGCCTTGGGCAAGGTTAGCCCATGACCTTCAGTCATATCAATCATCTCTTCGCTAATCCTTTCCCAATCGAAGCATTGTATGAGCAACCCTAACATCAATCCAACCGTACGCATTGCTAATCCTTCACCTGGACAACTCCTCCTTCCAAACCCAAATGGCATGAACTTGAACCCATCTCTTGGGCCTTGTACCCTTTCGAACCTATTTGGGTTGAACCTTTCAGGTTCACTCCATAGGTCAGGGTCATGTTGTATTGCCCATTGATTCACGAGTAGCATTGTACCACGAGGAATGTGATATCCTCCGACCATACTATCGTCCGATGACTCATGAGGTACAAGTAATGGTGCTGGAGGATACATTCGTAATGCCTCGTTTATAATACCACCAAGGTAAGGGAATCTCGCCATGTCTGATTCATCAACAAGACGATGTTCGCCCACTTGACTGTCGATTTCCTTTTGTGCCTTCTTTAGAACATTTGGGTGATTGAGCAAAAGGGAGAAAGCCCATTCCATAGTCGTGGCAGATGTATAGGTACCAGCTGTCAATAAGTTCTAACAACAACAACAATTAGTGTCAAAGATTTCGTAATAAGACCAGAGTGTATGGCTTGTGGAATGGAATTTGAGGTAATTGGAATTTCGTTTTAGTGTATTTGAACTTTTGAATCATAAAAACATGGAGTTAAATTTTGTTTTCATTCTATTAAAATCTTAGGTGTCACTTGTAGGCTGTAGCCATAAATAAATGAATTTAAAATTTCAACATTTGACTACCTAAACATTTATTAACCTTGAAACTATCTTCTATTATTTCATACCAATCATACTAATAACTGCAATTTAAATTTCAGTTTTTTCAAATTTAATTCCATGAGTCAAACAACCCCTAAGGGATGTTTGACTTGTGGAATGAAATTTAATTTATAGTATATATTAGTTAACTGGTTGAGGTGTAGAATGATGTTTAAAGCTAGTTAATGGTATGATCTCCATGAAATGTTAGGAATCGATATAAATAACTAAAAATGATAGATTCATTCGACCATAGATTAATGTAAATTAAACACATTTTTGTTCATTGTTTTTGTAATCTAAATTTCAAATATACACCGTAAACAAATTCAAACTCCTTCAAAATTCATTCCATGAGCCAAACGCTTTTTAAAAGTTTATGAGTACGTTTGGTATGGTAAAATCGCAAGAATGAAAGTGAAAAAAAAAAAAAAAAAACTAGATGGCTTGAATTACTATAATATCATACATTTTGATAATAATTCATTTCAGGCCCGGTGATGAGGGAGGGCAAAATGGGCCTTTTCCAGGGTCCCAAAATTCAGAGGGCCACAATTTTTTCTTTTAGGTGTGTTTATGTGTAAATGCTTATGAAGCCAAAGCCCAATAAGTCACAACACAAATCCAAAACCCAATAAGTCACCATCAGGTTGTATATTTTCATTCTTTCAACATTTTCCTAATCGCTATATAAACTAGGGAAAATGACGTCAAATAGTTGTGTACTTTTGAGTTTGTACTCATTTATGTAGTGTACTTTTTTTTATGCACATTTGGTAGTCAAACTTTCAAAAATGTTTCAATTAGGTAGTTGGGTGACTTGGAAACCGGCATCAACCGGTCACCATGCTTACGTGGATGGGTTTTTCAAGAAAAATGGCATCCAATAGCTATGAACTTTTAAGTTTGTACACATTTATGTTGTGTACTTCTTTTTGTGCACATTTGGTAGTCAAACTTTTAAAAGTGTTTCAATTAAGTAGTTAATTGGGTTACCTAAAAATCGATACGAACCGCTTACTTTGCTTATGTGGACATACTTTTTATAATTTGAAATTAAAAAAACCTAAGATGATTTATTTTTTCTATAAAAAGATTCATAAACAAATATGTATCAAATTGATAAAATACGCTTTCATTTTATAACAATATAATAGCGCATTAATTTTCAACTCCTAAACATGATATCTATCAAATGGAAATGATATGTTTTGAATTTGATAAGCATGGTGTTTAAGAGTCATTATTTCTAGGGAGAATTTCATATATATCCTTGTAAACTTTCAACATTACATATATATCCTTACAAACATTCTTATTACATATATATCCTTCTAAACCTTTAAATCTTTTATATATATATATATATATATATAGATGGGATCATTGCAGAACCTAAATTTACTGTAGAACTGTAGAACCAATATCGTCCATAGATTAGAATAATCTAATGGTCTTGATTAAAAGAGTTAAGTTTGGAATTAGTGAAAAAAAGATTGGTAATAGTGATATTTTAATTCTTGGAGGGGCAAAAAAGGAAAAGATTGGAAATAACAAAAAGATTGACATTAGCAAAATAAATATCTTTTTTCTTTAAATTAAAATAACATTAATATTATTAATTTTTAAATCAAAAAAATTATACCATAAAAACGAGAATTTTATACTCTTTAAAACGAGACCGGTCATGATATATTTTTTCGAAAAAATTTTCGTGTTTATTTTTCGTAAAAAAAAAAATTACCCAGACCACGATGCAATATATCATGGTGAGATAATGAGATCATTCGATATCGAATGAACACTTTTGATATCGTATATTTAACGTCAATGCAACACTGCATATACGCTCATTATTAACAGAGCTAAAATAATAGTCACAATTAGTAGTCAAATTTGGTGGATTTAACGAGAACGGTTATGATATATATTTTTTATTTTTCGTAAAAAAATTTTTACCCAGACCACGATACAATATATCATGGTGAGATCATGAGATCATTCGATATCGAATGAACACTTTGATATCGTATATTTAACGTCAATGCAACATTGCATATACGTTCATTACTAACAGAGTCAAAATAATAGTCACAATTAGTAGTCAAAGTTGGTGGATTTAACGAGAACGATTATGATATATATTTTTTTATTTTTCGTAAAAAAAATTTTACCCAGACCACGATGCAATATATCATGGTGAGATCATGAGATCATTCGATATCGAATGAACACTTTGATACCGTATATTTAACGTCGATGCAACACTGCATATACGTTCATTATTAACAGAGATAAATAATAGTCAAAATTAGTAGTCAAAGTTGGTGGATTTAACGAGAACGGTCATGAATATATTTTTTTGAAAAAAAAATTACGTGTTTATTTTTCGTAAAATTTTTTTACCCATACGACCATTCGATGTCGAATGAACACTTTGATATCGTATATTTAACGTCGATGCAACATTGCATGTCCATTATATATTTAAAGAGTAATAAAAAAAAGTCAAAGTGGACAGTCAAACTTGGTAGGCTGCTATTAATTCAATGTTAATTGTATAATTACCATCTTATCCCTAGTGTTATATTATAATCTAATGGTTTAGATTGGTTCTATGGTTCTGCACTAAATTAAGGTTCTGCAATGATCCCAACCCTATATATATATATACATACATATATATATATATATATATATATATATATATATATATATATATATATATATATATATATATATATATATATATATATATATATATATATATATATATATATATATATATATATATATATATAGATTTAGGTTCAAAAGAGTCCCTTCAAAAATCCAGTGTACCAAGGGTACCCATCCAAAGCCACAAGATTAAATAAATCAATGGTTGTGATCAAAAAAAGCGCGCCCCCCCTTTTTTTTTTGCTGGAAGGGTATTTTCGTAATTACAACGACCATTCACATTACTTAATTCATCATTCACATTAATTGATCATTCACATTAGTTAATTGATCATTCACATTACTTAGATATTCATTCACATCACTTATTTGATCATTCACAATAATTATTTGACAAATTGATCATTCATATTACTTAATTGATCATTCACATTACTTAATTGACCATTCACATTACTTAAATGATCATTCACATTGCTTAATTAACATTTTACGTTACTTAAAGGATCAATCACATTACTTAATTGATCATTCACCTTACTTAAATGATCATTCACATTGCTTATTTGACCATTCACATTGGTAAAATAATATCAGCACAACATGTGAATCTAAGCATTGTCAACTGCTAACAAACAGTAACAAGATTAATGACAAACAGTAACAATGGTCATTCATGTAACACTCAAATTCTCAAAATCTATCAAACATTAATAACATCAACCAATGTGAATGATCATTCAGCTAATGTGAATGGCCATTCACATTAGAAAATTTACCATTCACATTGGTTGTACCATATCAGCACAGCATGTATGTTATGCATCGTCAACTACTAACAACCAGTAACAAGATTAATGACAAACAGTAACAATGGTCATTCATGTAATGCTCAAATTCTCAAAATCTATCAAACATTAATAACATCAACCAATGTGAATGATCATTCAGCTAATGTGAATGGCCATTCACATTAGGAAATTTACCATTCACATTGGTTGTACCATATCAGCACAGCATGTATGTTGTGCATCGTCAACTACTAACAACCAGTAACAAGATTAATGACAAACAGTAACAATGGTCATTCATGTAACGCTCAAATTCTCAAATCTATCAAACATTAATAACATCAATCAATGTGAATGATCATTCAGCTAATGTGAATGGCCATTCACATTAGGAAATTTACCATTCACATTGGTTGTACCATATCTGTAACACCCTCTAATCCCAACTAAAAGCCACGTCATTTACAATACACATGTGGCATTAACGCAATCACAATCCATATCACAATGTCAAGGTTTACACAAACACTGATTAATTAAGACATTTTACGCACATTAACCATAATATCCAAAAGTCAACCCGACGTACAAGACCCGACCCGGACCCAAATATTCACATGCAACCCAGTATCATTTGTCCCCAAGTTTCTAGCAAAGTATCACGTACAGATAACAAAAGCACAATCTCCCGATTGCAGCAAGTCAAGCTCCTATCGTCGCTCAGGAGCCGGCGGTCCTATCTTCGGTCCCCCTGATACACACATCAGACTCGAATACGTAAGCTTCGCAGCTCGTGAGTACACAAGGGTTAGACACTGCACAATTCACATAATCACACATCGCATGTCACATAGCAACCCTACACTACACGGCATAACACATGCCAGCGAGTTTCTACTCAGAGACCCTAGAGATCCAATACAGAAAGAGATACTCATCTCAATTGGGGATCCCTCCCCCCCTGGAGCCAAACCACGCCCGTGGAAGCTAACAGGAATAACGGCCGCATATATATATATGGGAACCCTTCACAGGGTCAAACAGAGCTACACAGCTCCCACGATACTCATCGCAATATATAGTAATGGATCTCAAATATAACACATAGTAAGAAAGAAAGATCATACCTGAGGGGCGACTCGCAGTGCCCAACACAATCACAACAATAATATTTGCACTTATTATGACTCGATAAAAGTAGGCCATTTGAAAAGAACTCGTGTACTCACCTGGATCACCCTGCACAATCTCCCTAACTGATTGATCCGAACCCGGCCCGTAACAGCCTCTGATAGCCCCTGTACACAATTAATTCTCCCAGATTAATCTCGATTATCCCATAACTGTTAATATACCCAAATGAACCCACAAAACAACCCAACGGACCCCCAAAGCCCAAACCGACCCAAACCCGCAAAAGCCCGATCGCGGCCGCACTGGCCCGCGCTCCCCAAGAACATCGCGGCCGCGCTTAGCGCGTCGCGACCGCGCTCACGACGAACAGCAGTCCCCTGTTCGCTGTTTCAGTTCTGTCCAGGGGGTTTTAACCCCCAAACTCCGATTTCCAGCAAACAGAAACACGAAACTGATATCAAAACACTTCTATAACATAGTTACACCAATTCCTAACATATCCCAATGTTTAACACACCAAATCAAATTCAATCTAGGGGTTTCTTACCTTGAACCTCCAAGAACACAAAAGGGAAGATTTTGATCCAATTTCAGCACTTGAATCACTTGCCTTGGCTCCAATTCAAACTCCAGCAGAGTAGGTTCACACACGCACACACTTTTCTCTGAAATTGCATAAAGGAGAAGATAGGAATGGACGTCACACACATATACGTAACTAAACGGATCCCGTTATATCGCGGGTTCGACACCGATACCCGACCCCAATATCAAAAATCCACTATTTATATCATTAAATCCCATTTAATCTCGTGAATCCGTAATTATAATTTATCCACTAAAATTATATCCCGAATCCACGTAATTCCCCGTCCCGACACGTATAATCCACTATACGGGACGCAATTGGACCAACGCAATAATCACTATTATAATTAGTCAATAGGATAATTACACGTACCTGCTCGGGAGTCGGGGTGTTACAAATCCTCCCCCCTTACAAAGATTCCGTCCCGGAATCTAACTCTGACTCTGGAACAGAAAAGGATAGCGACTCCGCATCTCAGATTCGGGCTCCCAAGTTGCGCTGGTACCCTTATGATGTCTCCATTGAATGAGTACTAATGATATCTCTTTATTGCGCAATTTCTTTATCTTCCGATCAGTAATCATCTCTGGCTGCTCAGCATATCTCAACTGATCATCCACGGATATCTCTGATAAAGGCACATACTGATCCTCCTTAGCTAGACACTTTCTCAGATGGCTCACATGGAATGTATCATGAACACCGGCTAACTCTGGCGGCAATCTCAACCGGTAGGCCTGATCTCTGACCCTGGCAATTATCTCAAACGGCCCTATATACCTCGGACTCAACTTGCCCCGGTGCCTGAAACGAATAACACCCTTCCATGGAGACACTTTCAACAACACCTGATCCCCAACACGGAACTCAAGCTCGGAAGTACGGCGGTCAGCATAGCACTTCTGACGGCTCTGTGCAACTCGCATATGCTCCCGGATCACAGCTACTTTATCACTCGTCTCCTGAAGTAGCTCGGGCCCACTGATCGGTCGCTCACCGACCTCACCCCAACACACGGGGGTTAGACACTTACGGCCATATAATGCTTCGAACGGTGCCATCTTAATCGAGGCATGGTAGCTATTATTATAAGCAAACTCTACTAATGGGAGATGCACATCCCAGCTACCTCTGAAGTCTATGGCACATGCTCTCAACATGTCCTCAAGTGTCTGGTTGGTGCGCTCGGTCTGCCCATCTGTCTGAGGCCTGTAAGCTGTGCTCAGCTGAACCCGGGTACCCAGCTCTCTCTGGAAACTCTGCCAGAACCGCGAGGTGAATCGAGTATCGCGATCAGAAGTAATCGACTTCGGAACCCCATGCCGCGACACCACCTCATTAATATACAGCCGCGCTAGCTGGTCCATCGTGATCGTACCCCGAACCGCAAGAAAGTGCGCACTCTTAGTCAACCGGTCCACTATGACCCAAATCATATCGTTCCCACGCACAGTACGAGGAAGTCTAACGATGAAATCCATCGTGATGTGGTACCACTTCCACTCGGGAATCTCCAGTGGTTGTAGACGGCCGTGCGGCTTCTGATGCTCACTTTTGACCCGCAAACACGTCATACACTGCTCGACGTAACGGCCCACATCCCTTTTCATACCCGGCCACCAGTAGAACTCTCGGAGATCTCGGTACATCTTGGTGCTCCCAGGGTGAATAGACAACCTCGACTTATGTGACTCATCAAGAATCAACTGTCGCAAGTTCCCAACTCTGGGAACCCAAACTCTGCCTCTCAGCGTATATATCCCTCGGTCATCCCTGACCAACGACTCTGTCTGCCCAACTAACCTTTCCCTCTTCACATTCTGCTCCCGCAGACCCTCTATCTGTGCCAATCTCAGACTGTCAATCAGGGTAGAGGTGATCTCGAGTCTCACAGCTCGGGAGGTAATCGTCTGAACACACGCCTTACGACTCAAGGCGTCAGCAACTACGTTCGCCTTCCCAGGATGATACTGTATCTCACAGTCATAGTCTTTCAGAAGCTCTAAACTGCGTCTCTGTCGCATGTTCAACTCCTTCTGACTAAAAAGATACTGAAGACTCTTGTGATCCGTATAAACCACAAACTGGGACCCATATAGATAATGTCGCCATATCTTTAACGCAAAGACTATGGCATCCAACTCAAGATCATGGACAGTATGATTCTCCTCATATGTTTTCAGCTGTCTCGAAGCGTAGGCAATCACCTTGCCCCGCTGCATCAACACACAACCCAGCCCTGTCCCTGATGCATCACAATACACAGCGAAATCATCCGTACCCTCGGGCAAGGCTAACACCGGCGCCTGGCACAATCGAGCTCTCAACTCGGCAAAGGCAGTCTCCTGCTCGTCAGTCCACTCGAATGGTACGCCCTGCCGTGTCAATCTCGTCAACGGCGTGGCTATCCGCGAAAAATTCTGAATGAACCGTCTGTAGTAGCCTGCTAATCCCAGGAAACTACGAATCTCTGGCACGGTCTTAGGCTGTTCCCAACTCATCACAGCCTCGATCTTCGCAGGATCCACTTTAATGCCCTCGCTGCTCACAACATGGCCCAAGAACTGCACTTCTCGGAGCCAAAACTCGCATTTCGAAAATTTCGCATAAAGTCTCTCTTTCTGCAGCACGCTTAGGACCTCCCTCAAGTGCTGCTCATGCTCCTCAGCACTCCTCGAATAGATCAATATATCGTCTATGAACACGATCACAAATCGATCCAACATGGCTCTACACACCCTATTCATCAAATCCATGAAGGCTGCGGGTGCGTTAGTCAGTCCGAATGGCATGACTAGAAACTCATAGTGTCCATAGCGCGTCCTGAAGGCTGTCTTGGGCACATCCTCTTCCCTGACCTTCAGCTGATGATATCCAGATCGCAAATCAATCTTCGAGAAGAAGCTAGATCCCTGTAGCTGATCGAATAAATCGTCGATTCGCGGAAGTGGATATCTATTCTTCACTGTCACTTTATTTAACTCCCGATAATCGATACACATTCGCATGGTACCGTCTTTCTTCTTCACAAACAACACCGGTGCTCCCCACGGTGATGAGCTCGGACGGATAAATCCCCTATCCAGCAACTCCTGAAGCTGAGTCATCATCTCTCGCATCTCAGTGGGTGCCAGCCTGTAAGGCGTCTTCGCAATCGGCACCGCTCCAGGGATAAGGTCGATCCGGAACTCTACCTGGCGATCTGGCGGTAGCCCAGGTAGCTCATCTGGGAATACCTCAGGGTAGTCTCGCACTACAGGTACATCCCCTACCTTCGTCTTTTCCTTCTGGGCGTCAATCACATAAGCCAGGAAGGTCTCACAACCTTTGGTCACATATCTCTGAGCTCTAACCATCGAGATGATCCCAATCTCGCCCTTTCGCCTCTCCCCGTAAACTGTCACGACCTCGGTCTCAGAAATCGGTATCCTGATCATCTTCTTTGCACAAAGAATATCTGCCTGACGGGCTGTCATCCAGTCCATACCGACGATCACATCGAAACTACTGATCTCGATAGGCAGTAAATCGATCAAGAATCGGTGAGTATCGATCTCGAGTACACACTCTCGATACACACGGCTCACTAAGGCGGTACTGCCGTCTACCCTCTCGACAATCAATGGCACAGATAATACAGTAGGAACAACAGTAAAATAAGCACAGAAGGACACTGACACATAAGAGCGATCGGCTCCAGAATCAAATAAGACTCGCGCACGCAAGCCATTCAGAATATACGTACCCGTAACAACATCTGGAGCATCTCTGGCCTCCTCAGCTGTGGCCTGGAACACCCGGCCTCTGGCTCTCGGCGCTGCATCTCTGCGGGAGGTGGAAGAAGAAGGCTCGACTCTAGCACCGCTCGTGCTCGCTCCCGGTACTGCTGGTGCTGTCTCTGGGCAGTCTCTCATGCGATGGCCCGGCTTCCCACATCGGAAGCATAATGCCTCTGGGGCTGTGCAGGCTGTAGCTGTGTGGCCGAACTGACCACATCTAAAACACCGGAACTGATCACTGGCACACGGTCCGGCATGCCTGCGGTGGCATCTCGGACAATCTCGCTCTCCGGATAAACTGTCAGCTCTACTCCCCGATGCCCGGGACCCCTGCCCAACACTGCTCTGACTGGCCGCATGACTGCCTCTCTGGCCCTGTCCCCGGGATCTCTCATCCCGACCTCTATCTCTGCCTCTGTCCCTGCCTTGGTCCCTACGCGGACCTGAACTCTGCTCCTGATGACGGCCCTGCTCGGGCTGCTGCTCCCTCGGCTCTCGCCAGTAACTGGACTGCTCAGAAGTCCCCGTGCGCTGTCTCTGGGTGGGCGGCTGCTCCCGCTGCCTCTCGATCTCTCGCTCTCTCATGCGAGCTAACTCTAGCGCTCTAGCAAAAGATGACGTCTCCTGTAATCCCACAAACTCCCTGATATCTGGTCTCAGGCCGTAGACAAAGGCATCGGCCTTGCGCCTCTCTGTATCCACATGCTGCGGCGCGAACTGGGAGTACTCATTGAAGCGATCCACATACTGCTGCACGGACAGATCCCTCTGCTGTAAGTGGAGGAAACGGCGCTCCATCTCTCTCTGCTCATCACGGGGCGCATACTGAATCTCAAACATGTCCTTAAACTGAGCCCAGGACATCGCATATGCACGAGAATCAGACAGGGAAGACTCGATAGATCTCCACCACTGTGAGGCTCCACCCCTCAACTGATACGTGGCATACCCTACCATGTCTTTCGGGTCCACATGAGCAACCCGAAATGCAGACTCAATCTCGCGCTCCCACGCGAGTGCCATCCCTGGCTCACCCCCGCCTCTGAACTCTGGAGGATTCCCGGTCATGAAATCCTTAAATGAACCCCCTCGCTGGGATGTAGAGGAAGATGCACCTGCACCAGTGCCCGTATCCTGGCCACCCCCAGAACGTGGCCCCATATCATGCCTCTGCTCTCTCTCCAGCTCTCTCTGCTGTCTATAGAACTCTGTAAGAACCCCAAACAACTCTGACTTGCGGATATACTCATCATCACCCGGCGGCTTACCCGCGCCAGAACCCTCTCCCTGGTCTGCCATACTAATCTGCACAAAACAAGGCAATTAAGCACAAGAAATAGGTCTCCCAGCGTTATACACTAAGCCAGGATAATTAAATCCTCTAGTATCCGTCACCGGAATACTCCCCAAGAATCTGAACACGGTCTAAGCTCAAGCATCCACTGATACTCAATACTAAAACCACAAGCTCTGATACCATACATGTAACACCCTCTAATCCCAACTAAAAGCCACGTCATTTACAATACACATGTGGCATTAACGCAATCACAATCCATATCCCAATGTCAAGGTTTACACAAACACTGATTAATTAAAACATTTTACACAAACATTAACCGTAATATCCAAAAGTCAACCCGACATACAAAACCCGACCCGGACCCAAATATTCACATACAACCCAGTATCATTTGTCCCCAAGTTTCTAGCAAAGTATCACGTACAGATAACAAAAGCACAATCTCCCGATTGCAGCAAGTCAAGCTCCTATCGTCGCTCAGGAGCCGGCGGTCCTATCTTCGGTCCCCCTGATACACACATCAGACTCGAATACGTAAGCTTCGCAGCTCGTGAGTACACAAGGGTTAGACACTGCACAATTCACATAATCACACATCGCATGTCACATGGCAACCCTACACTACACGGCATAACACATGCCAGCGAGTCTCTACTCAGAGACCCTAGAGATCCAATACAGAAAGAGATACTCATCTCAATTGGGGATCCCTCCCCCCCCTGGAGCCAAACCACGCCCGTGGAAGCTAACAGGAATAACGGCCGCATATATATATATGGGAACCCTTCACAGGGTCAAACAGAGCTACACAGCTCCCACGATACTCATCGCAATATATAGTAATGGATCTCAAATATAACACATAGTAAGAAAGAAAGATCATACCTGAGGGGCGACTCGCAGTGCCCAACACAATCACAACAATAATATTTGCACTTATTATGACTCGATAAAAGTAGGCCATTTGAAAAGAACTCGTGTACTCACCTGGATCACCCTGCACAATCTCCCTAACTGATTGATCCGAACCCGGCCCGTAACAGCCTCTGATAGCCCCTGTACACAATTAATTCTCCCAGATTAATCTCGATTATCCCATAACTGTTAATATACCCAAATGAACCCACAAAACAACCCAACGGACCCCCAAAGCCCAAACCGACCCAAACCCGCAAAAGCCCGATCGCGGCCGCACTGGCCCGCGCTCCCCAAGAACATCGCGGCCGCGCTTAGCGCGTCGCGACCGCGCTCACGACGAACAGCAGTCCCCTGTTCGCTGTTTCAGTTCTGTCCAGGGGGTTTTAACCCCCAAACTCCGATTTCCAGCAAACAGAAACACGAAACTGATATCAAAACACTTCTATAACATAGTTACACCAATTCCTAACATATCCCAATGTTTAACACACCAAATCAAATTCAATCTAGGGGTTTCTTACCTTGAACCTCCAAGAACACAAAAGGGAAGATTTTGATCCAATTTCAGCACTTGAATCACTTGCCTTGGCTCCAATTCAAACTCCAGCAGAGTAGGTTCACACACGCACACACTTTTCTCTGAAATTGCATAAAGGAGAAGATAGGAATGGACGTCACACACATATACGTAACTAAACGGATCCCGTTATATCGCGGGTTCGACACCGATACCCGACCCCAATATCAAAAATCCACTATTTATATCATTAAATCCCATTTAATCTCGTGAATCCGTAATTATAATTTATCCACTAAAATTATATCCCGAATCCACGTAATTCCCCGTCCCGACACGTATAATCCACTATACGGGACGCAATTGGACCAACGCAATAATCACTATTATAATTAGTCAATAGGATAATTACACGTACCTGCTCGGGAGTCGGGGTGTTACAATATCAGCACAGCATGTATGCTGTGCATCGTCAACTACTAACAACCAGTAACAAGATTAATGACAAACAGTAACAATGGTCATTCATGTAACGCTCAAATTCTCAAATCTATCAAACATTAATAAGATCAACCAATGTGAATGATCATTCAGCTAATGTGAATGACCATTCACATTAGCAAATTTCACCATTCACATTGGTGAAATAATATCAGCACCTTACATTAGTCATGTTAATTGTCAACTACGTTTTGTGAATGATCAATCTTCTAATGTGAATGGTCATTCACATTAGGTAAATGTCCATTCACATTCGATGAAAGACGAGAACAGCAATGTCAGACTTCATCTTCTACATACCATCAATGTTAAATGTATTTAAGTAATGTGAATGGTCAATTAAGTAATGTGAATGATTAATTAAGTAATGTGAATGATCAATTAAGTAATTTGAATGGTTAATTAAGTAATGTGAATGATCAAATAAGTGTACAAGAAGTATAAATAGTTAAATAAGTGTTGTGAATGATCAATTAAGTAATGTGAATGATCAATTGACTAATGTGAATGATCAACCAATGTGAATGATCATTCCCTTAATGAAGCTGAAATCAGGTTGAATGTCCATCATGCCCCTCTCCTATATTTTTGATCCTGTGGTTGATGAATGGTGCGTTGGGTACTCCGGAATTCACGTGGTACGCTCAGGAACCAAATTCTATATATATATATATATATATATATATATATATATATATATATATATATATATATATATATATATATATATATATCCAAAT
Source organism: Centrapalus pauciflorus (assembly GCA_020465985.1). Classification (NCBI taxonomy): domain Eukaryota; kingdom Viridiplantae; phylum Streptophyta; class Magnoliopsida; order Asterales; family Asteraceae; genus Centrapalus; species Centrapalus pauciflorus. Next base: position 209,235 of record JAANYP010005056.1, read on the forward strand.
GACTATTTTAAATTTAATTACATCAGTTAAAAAAATATTAAATATCATTTTTTTAATTAATATTATTGAATTAAATTAGAAAACGATATTTCTTTATTTTTCTAATTTATTTTTGTTGGAATTTAAGATAGTAGTTTTGGTATTCAAAATTTTTTTAAATGATAAAATAAAATTAAAATAGTCATATGAATATATACGTGAGATTTAAAGATTTAGAAAGATATATATGTAATAAGAAATTTTGCAAAGATATATACGTAATATTAAAAGTTTACAAGGATATATATATATATATATATATATATATATATATATATATATATATATATATATATATATATATAATTCTCTCATTCTTCTATGTCATAATAATATGTCCACATAAGTATCCTAACCGGTTGGTATCGATTTTTAGGTAACCCAATTAACTACATAATTGAAACATTTAAAAGTTTGACTACTAAATGTGCACAAAAAAAAGTACACAACATAAATGTGTACAAACTTAAAAGTTCATAGCTATTTGATATCATTTTTCTTGAAAAAACCGTCCACGTAAGCATGGTGACCGGTTGATCGGATCATTTTATACCGACTTTAATGTGTTTAAATGATATTATTTTATGTATAAAGTATTGGTATAATGCTACATTTAATTGTTTTTATCAATTGAAGGGTTAAATCTTAAAAGGAGTTAAAATGAGTAAATTGTGCCTTGGAATGTTCTACTATTGATAAAACTCATTACGCATGTAGGTAATCCTCTCAAGTAAAAGTCTGGCAGATTTGAGCGCAATCGGAGAAGATTTATAGAAAGCCAAGCGCAGACTGGGGCGCAGCCCTGCTCCCCAACCGAGTGCTCAACAGAATGATTTATTCTGCCAAAATACGCGATTTTAGACCCAAGCGCAGGGCGGGGCGCAGGCCTGCGTCCACGGCTGCGCCCAACCCATAAAATATTAATTTCGTGATTTTTAGGGTTTTTCAGAGCTGCCTATATATATGACAAGCTTCCAGACGAAAAAACACACATATTTTGAGGAGAAATTGAAGAGAAAAGAGGAAGAAAAGTCCAGATTCATCCATCGCGATGTAGTCTGCGCGAAACCAACGGCGAAAGGTTTGGGGTTTGGTTCCTTCTACGCTCCATCTTTCCCCCATCAATCCAACAACTACGAAGGTTGTTCCTGAAAAGTTCAATGTTTCGTACGCGTTGGTTGATGATTATCACGCTATTATCGTTCAAGGGTTTGTTTATTATTTAAGTATTTATGTTTTTCGTTGAGTTATTATTGTAACGAACGATATGTTTTATTAGTTTTCTGTGTGATTATTATTTAAAGATATTGTTCCGTTCGCTTCTATTTATATCTTTATCGTAAGACGCGTCGTAGCCGTGTTACATGCCGTGCCGAGCTCATTAGATTAGGAGTTAAGACGGACTGTGAACATGACACGATTCGTGCCCAAAATACGGATTGCGATAGATGTGATTGTCATGACTATGTCTATGTGGTTAGGTTATAAAGATAATTAAACGGAATAATAAATAATTAAGTTATTTGCAACCCTATGTCGATAATCCATAATTCCACCCAAACCCTGAATCTGAAGTCGTTGGCGTTCTTACTTTGATCTTTAAGTTTTCGTAACAAAGATTTAACTAAATTTCCAAAGTTTCACCTAACCAATTCATTCCTTCAATTAGTTTAATAATTAGCTTTTATTATTAGTCAATAACTATCGTATAATAATACTGATAACCACATGCTCCCTGAGGAGACGATCCCACTTACCCTAGCTATAAGTTAAGGTGATTGGTGTTTTTATAAATTATTTTTGAACGCTTTACGACGAGCGGATATCAAAATGGCGCCGTTGCCAGGGAGCTAGTGCGCTTATTAGTCTTGTTTTACGGTAGTTGTTTAGGTTTACTTTGGTTTAATTTAAATTTAATTTATTTTCGTTATTTTATTTATTTAGTTTTTATTTAGTTGTTTTTTTTTGTTTTTATTATTTGTTTAATTTCTTGGAATGGAATCTTCATATAATTATGATTATTATCCATCCATACATAATTACTCGGATTATAATGATCAATATTATTCTAATTATGATAATCATGATTCTTACTACTCGAGTCGTGATTCGTACAATCCATGGGAACGACATCCGGATTCCGATGAGTATTATTATAATGATTATTATCCATCTCAGCAGCAATTATATGATGAAAATCGGTGCTATCAAGAGAATGTCATGACATCCATGAGGGAATGCATGACATTTATGGAGGCAAACACCAAACATCTCCAATATCTCGTGAACACATGGGGGCAAATCACCGATCTTTTTTTAAAACAAGAAGCGGAGAGGGAGATGTACATGGAGCCGGATGATGACTTTTATGATGAGCGAGGATTCGAGCATCAAGATATCCATCAAGAGACGTCCTTAGAATTACTAAACTTTAACGAGGAAGAGAGAGTCGAAAGTGAAGTTGTTATAAAAGATCTGCTCCAACCATCAACGGAGACAACTCCATATTTCGAACTCCCTTATTTCAATTATTATTTAAAAAGTTTAATGCCTGAAACTAGCTCTAGTTCAATGCTAATTATTTTTCATGATATTTCAGGTACCTATGGAGTACGAATCGCACGAAGGGAAAACCGATCAAATATCCGGGTAATGTATGTGGACAAGGTGACAAACCACCTTGAAGAGGTATCGTCTGGCTGAAGACGTAAAACTTAGCGCTTCTTGGGAGGCAACCCAATGAACTTTGTGGGTGTGTTTAATAGAAACCCTCACGAGACTATAACTCGTCCACCCGGGCTACCGGGGGGTTTAAAGGCTTGTTGCACATGCTAAGTGCAATCGTGATCCCTACGAAAGTGAGGTTTAGTGTATATTTATGTTTATTTAGTTTAAGGTTCCAATTATTGTTATTTTAGTGCATTATAGTTTATAGTTCTCAAATGCATATCATGTGTGATTTAAAAGAAAATATAGGTGCAGTAGGGAATTAAGTTGGGGATGTTTGCTCTCACCCCAATTACCAATGCTTAAAATGATTTAACTCACCTTTTAATTAAATCATGATATGAATCGCTCATATGCATTTTAGTTTATTGCATTTAATTAGCTTGCATCATTTAATTTGTCAATTTAATTAATAGTATTCTCATGACTTTTAAGTATTATAACGAGAATTGGTAGATAATTAAGTTGGGGATGTTATTCCACCCCAACTGCGGCTTCAAACGACTATCTCGCTATTTATTTAACTATGTCATGAAAATAAATACATTCATTTTTTAGGCATGATTTTACATTATTCGTACACTCATCCACTTGAATCTCAGTCTAATCTATATTGGTATTGGGACAATGATGTCCAAAGTTGAAGAGGAGGATTGACTTGCAAGGAGATATAATGTATATGAGTGGATGATTACATTGCGAAAGATAGAAGGCGACCGACCCAGGATTTTGCATTTAATGATCAGGTCCCTTCGTTCCTTTTGTTATGTTTTAAATAGTAGTGTGCGAGTGTGCTTGCATTTAAATTAGTTTAGTTTTCATGATTTTTAATTTTTAGTTTTTATTTTACATTTGTGTGTTCACCCTTGAACAATAGTGTTTTGATTAATCAACTAAAAGTAATAATGCGCTGATCTTATCTCCCTAACTTATTTTGGTTTGAGCAAGTAACTTAAAATGATAATTCTAGTTAGGAAATAGATTAATACCAAGTGATATCAGTGATGATCAAGTTAATTTAAAAAATTATTAAAAAGAGTCATAACAAATGTGCATGCATGAGATTAATAAAAGAATTTGAGTATGTTACACTCGTGTGTGGTTTTAAAGAATAAAACACTTTATCAAAACCAACATTTCAAAAGACATCGATACACCTAAGCAATAAGGGGGAGTGTTGCAAGTAAACCCGTGAGACGTAGGTGCTTAAATTGTAAGGGGTGGCCTAACGAGTTCGGAAAAGAAGTCTGAGGGGTATTCTATACCTAATCCCCTAAAGCCAACTGGTTTGGGAGCGGTTGATTGATTTTCCGTTACATGGACTCGTTAGTAAAGTCATGTTCAAACCCTTAATAAACTAACTCGTAAGTGTGCTAAATAAAATTATCAATGATGAGTGAGTTCATTATAAACGTCAAAACCGGTAAAATTGCATGCATGTAACCTTGAGCAAAAATAGGTGGTTTATGGTGAGGAATGTTTGGGAGGTAAAGTGTTGATAGCGGTTTTAACACAGTGTAACGGAAACGAATTTTTAGTTATGATCATGCATGGACGTTTAGTACGAAGGCTGTTACTAATTTGATAAATTAATTAGAGAGTCACTGATTTATCATACGCCTGGTAAAAGAAATCTTGAACATTAAAGTCTGATTTAGTTTTCTTGCTCGGGACGATCAAGGTTTAAGTTGGGGATGTTTGATCGGATCATTTTATACCGACTTTAATGTGTTTAAATGATATTATTTTATGTATAAAGTATTGGTATAATGCTACATTTAATTGTTTTTATCAATTGAAGGGATAAATCTTAAAAGGAGTTAAAATGAGTAAATTGTGCCTTGGAATGTTCTACTATTGATAAAACTCATTACGCATGTAGGTAATCCTCTCAAGTAAAAGTCTGGCAGATTTGAGCGCAATCGGAGAAGATTTATAGAAAGCCAAGCGCAGACTGGGGCGCAGCCCTGCTCCCCAACCGAGTGCTCAACAGAATGATTTATTCTGCCAAAATACGCGATTTTAGACCCAAGCGCAGGGCGGGGCGCAGGCCTGCATCCACGGCTGCGCCCAACCCATAAAATATTAATTTCGTGATTTTTAGGGTTTTTCAGAGCTGCCTATATATATGACAAGCTTCCAGACGAAAAAACACACATATTTTGAGGAGAAATTGAAGAGAAAAGAGGAAGAAAAGTCCAGATTCATCCATCACGATGTAGTCTGCGCGAAACCAACGGCGAAAGGTTTGGGGTTTGGTTCCTTCTACGCTCCATCTTTCCCCCATCAATCCAACAACTACGAAGGTTGTTCCTGAAAAGTTCAATGTTTCGTACGCGTTGGTTGATGATTATCAC